>PNEQ01015098.1:0-51277 GCA_003012365.1 Medauroidea extradentata
GGGGGAAGGGGGGAAGGTGGGGTGTGGGAATTCATTCCAAGATGGTGGATGGATGTAAAATTATTTTTTAGATTTTTTTTAATTTTGAAATTTTTTTTTTAATTTTGGGAAATTTGGGAAAATTTTGAAAGTGACGTAATCCAAGATGGCGACCGGAAACAAGATGGCCGCCGGAAACAAAATGGCCGCCGGAAACAAGATGGCGGCCGGAAACAAGATGGCGGCCGCGGCTCCACAGCTCCACAGCCGCTGTCCCAGAAGGAACTAAATCTATCTACTAACGCTTTTCACCACTTTTCACCCCTTTTCACGCCCTTAGGTGGCGAATTTCGAAAATTCCTGAAATCACTTTTTAGTTATTTGAGTAAGCATCAATTCTAAACAAAAATCACGTCGCTGTATAAAAAGCTATGAGATCGATATATATCGAATGTGAGCCGAAAACTCATATTACCCCTTTTTTAACCAGTTTAGGGCCGAATTCAGAAAATATATTTTAAATGGAACTTGGAACATTTACAAAAGCACCAATTTAAAGCAAAGAGCACTTCGATATCTCGATTGATTCGATAGATATGGAAGGATAATCGAAAACACAGTTCACGTATTTTCACCCCTTTAAATAAAGAATTTCGAAACGTCTTTGAGTTCTGTCATGGACATTTGTAAAAGTAACCAATTAAAGTTAAAATCACGACGATAGCCAATTGTGTTTCAAAGATATAGACGATTCATGAAAAACACATTTTGCCCCTTTTTACTGTCTGGGGGTCGAATTTCGAAAAAACCTAAAACGACTTTTTGGGTATTTACGTAAGCAATATTTTGAAGTGAATATCAACTCTCTATCCCGAAGGGTTCGATAGATATAGATAGTTGATTGGAAACACATTTAAGGTCTTTTCACCCCCTTAAATGTTGAACTTCGAAAAATTCTTAAAATGGCTAATATGCATTTTTACGAGTGTCCTATTAAAGTAAAAATCACGACGATTGGCCGTCGGGTTCGAGCTCTATCGACGTTTCTTCGGAAACACATTTCACCCCTTTTCACCCACTTAGAGGTCGAATTTCGAAAAATCCCTTCTTAGTGCTCGCCTACGACCTGAGGGTAACCCTCACAAAAAATTTCACGATTCTAGGTCCAGTGGTTTGAGCTGCAGTTTGATATGTCAGTCAGTCAGTCAGCTTTAATTTTTATGTATAGAGATTACTTGAAAATAAAACAAAACCAACAAACGAAAGATTTGGATTATGGCTACTTACAGACAATTTAAATCATAATAACATTCTTGTTACAAATATTGGAGATATTATTTGTACAAATGGAGAAAAAAAGTAGAATAATTAAAACCAAATACAGAATCATTTTGCGAAAGTATTATGATATTAAAAATTACAGATTTTATAAATTGCAAAGGGTAAAATGAAAAATAGCAAATTTCTTGCAAAAAGCAGCACATAGCAGTTTTAATAGTATTTCAGGATTTAGATTTTCCTAATTAAATAGATCGAGACATGGCGTTAGATATAAAAATTATTAAGCAAAAATATAATAATCCTGTTGCTATTCCTCATAAAATAGAATTAACACATGTAAAATTATATATATTATTAAAGCATTACTATAGAAATTCTAAAATTATTAGCAAAAGAACATTACAATTTATTAAATTTAGACATTATGCAAGAATTTGCAGGTATTTATAACAAAGAATAAATTATTTAATATTAAATAAATATAAGTTTCTCATACAAGAAGAATATAAATAAGAATGTAATGTAATAGTTAATAATAATAATTCTGTTTGAAAAGAATGATTAACGTGGATTAATTGTAATATTAGAGTACAAATATACAATAAAACCTTATTAAGAAGTCGAGAAATTAACAAACAATTAGGCAATCATTTTACACTCTTTTAAACTGTCCAGATAAAGGATAAAAATAAATATTCGCTTCTACATTTGCAAAAGAAAATTTAATTACTAGATTAGAAGCAACAATGTACAACTTTGCTAACGAAAATTTCGAAGAACAAGATTTCGATCCAACAACATATTGTATCAATTAATAAAGAATAATGGAAAATATTTCGAAAACGCGCTTTTTGTAGCATACCACTAGCTAAAATGTGAGAAAAATTAACAGATTTCTTACAAAGTAGTTGTTGTATTGTTTATAAAAATGTATTACAATATGTCTATTGTGGGACTAAACATATTGAAAATTAACAGGAATACAAATAAAATTGACAGAAGATAAAGAGGAATAAGACATTTTATCCGCATTTAGTTTTAATTATTTACCAATTAACTGTATAAATACTTGAAGAAATAGAAAATGTAATTTCTGTAAACCAATATTGTTTTATACAATCTAGAGAAACATATGTTTTCTAAATCCCATAGCTCGTTTTCTACTATTCCAGGAGAAATTAATATACAAGAATTGGGAATAATAAAACAAATAACATTGTTCTATATGTACATAGGAAAGAAGACACATTAACAGTTAATGTCTCGAAAACTTTGCGTTCTACGACAAAGTCCTTGACAAAATTTCCCCTTTTTAAAAAAACCTATATATTTGCAATACTTATTTACATCTTGGATTAACGAAAACAGTGATGTATACAACTTAAACATGTTCACGAAGCATGACTTAAAAAAAGTACTATTTTTGCCGTCCCTCCAACAAGTCACGTGCAAGTTATTAAACAAGTTATATTAATTTTTTTTTGCAAATATCTCGAATACTATCCATCTCAAGACAAAATCCTTGACAAAATTGCCCCCTTGTTAAAGCCTATGTACTTATAATACTTTTTTACATGTTGGACTAGCGTAAACAATGATCCATACAACTTTAACAACATTTTCAAGAGGCATGACTTTGAAAAAAAAGTAGGCTACCATTTTGCTGTCTCTTGAACCAGTCACCTTTAAATTATTGCACAAGTAATGTTAATTTTAGTTTTTTTATTAATATCTTGAAAAACTATGCAGCCTACGACAAAATCCTTGACAAAATAGCTCCTTTGTAAAGAATTAATATGTTTGCAATACTTTTTTACATGTTGGAATAACGAAAACAGTGATCCATACAAATTTAACAACCCTTCTAAGAGGCACGACTTTGAAAAGAAGAAAAAAAAACTACCATTTTGCTGTCTCTCGAACCAGTCACCTGAAAATTATTCCACAAGTGATGTTAAGTTTAGTTTTTTACAAATATCTAAAAAACTATGCTTCCTACGACACAACCCTTTGCTGTTTTGCACCTTTTTGAAAGCCTTTTATCTGCAACACTTTTTTACGTGTTGGACTAACGAAAATAGTGATCCATACTACTTTGACAACTTTTTATGAGGAACGACTGTGAAGAAGTAAATTTTTGCAGCGTTTCCAACCGGTTACCTTTTATTATTACGCATGTAGGTTTTATTTAAAATTTTAATAATTTGCAAATATCTTGAAAACTATACATCCTCCGAAAAAATCCTCGGCAATTGTGTTCCTTAAAAAAAAGAAACATATATATTTGCAATGCTTTTTCATGTTGGACTAACAAAAATAGTGAACCATACTACTTTAACATCTCTTTTAAGAGGTACGACTTTGAAAAAGTAAATTTTTGCCGTCTCTCCAATCAGTCACCTTATATTATTGCACAAGTAGACAGTTTAATTTCAGATTTGTGCAAATATCTGAAAAAAAAATTGCATCCTACGACAAAGTCATGGTTAATTTGCCCCTTTATATTTGTAATACTTTTTTACATGTTTTTTTAACGAAAATAGTAATATATACCTCTTTAACTAACATTAATTTAAAATTCAATATATTTTAGTGACCAACTGTAGCCTACTATATTTACATAACATCACTAAAATAAGTATTGAGTCAGTGAAGGGAGAAACAAGCCTCGTATTTTTGTTGATGCAGCATCTATATAGTTGTAAAATGGGTTACAACGTCTGAATGAAGTATTTTAAGTATTTGGGAAGATATACGAAATCATTCATTAAACTCAGACATTGTCTCAAACTGCATATTTCTTCGCGTTTCAAATTCTATTCCACGTCATAATATTCTCATTTCATTATTTGCTTGGGCATATCTTCTTCCGAGTCACTATTAAACAGTTCTGATATAAGAATATTCTGAAACACCTGTTGACTACGCAAGTGTAAATTTTCTCACATACCTAACATAACACGTTATGATTTATACCCACCTTACTTCATTTGTCAGAAAAATATTAGCTGTGCAAGTACATTTTATACGATTATATGTTTGTGAATGGAAAATACTTGTGATTATTCAAATTATCACTTGCACATTGTAGAGATTTACTTGTAGGTTGCATAAACTACTTGTAGGTTTGTGAAACAAAAATTAATGTTTTTCTACAAGCAACAAGAGAATTTGCTCGTAGTTTTTTAAAAGCATATAAGCGATGATTAAAATAATATGAATGTTTGGGTGTAATTTTTTTCACTTATCTCCTTCGTGCAACATCTGCATTGCGTAATGTTTCTCCATACGTTGAAACTATGTCAATGAGTTCCTCGTTGGTCTACTCCATCACGGCTACTGTGTGTCGCTAATTACAGGTGAACGTAGCAGTTATAGATTAGTAACACGTCAGATAACATAATATAGCAATATACTGGCTGCAACATAGGCGACTATTCACCGATAGGTACTCAAGCTTACTACCAGGCAATTAACAATTCCAAATTATCCGTCAATCGTATGCGGAAACTACATACCGTGTGCACAATAGTTACGTAAAATTATTTCTATGTCAGTATCATTACACACATTCGGTAATCTAAGCTGCTTATCGCTGTAAAAATTTAACATTTTTATAGCTTTTCATATCTTTTTTTCGAAAGTTTTATGTGTTTGACATTAAAACAATTTCCAAATCTAGCCTTATATTACTAAGTTACTTTTGTCGTAGCTTTTGCACATTTAAAACAATTAATTAATGTGATGACAAAATTTAATTTTTAAGCTAAAATGTAACTTTTTAAACTACAGTGTTTTTATTCTGCATTAATGTGTCAGTAGAAATTTTATTTATTTAAGTATTGGGGCAGTAGTTACCGGTAACAATAAATTATTCAGTAACTTCGTACTAAGTGACACTTTCTGTAACATCGTGAGTAAAATGATTTGCGTCATAGGATGGGGTGCTTACTTTGTATAACTGTTGGGACGCACTTATTAGACTGTAGCGATTGAAGTTTAACTATCGCTGAGGGTATCTAAGTGATTTGGTGAAACTTGGCGAACATTACCATAAACTTGTGTGTTTTATTTTAATACTGTAGATTCTCACGTTACAGATATTCGATGACAAAAGCAGTTTAAACTGCACTAATGCCGAACGCCTTCTTGTTTGGTTACACTGCATTGCCCGACAGTTGCTGTGCCTGCGTGTGTTTCAGGCGTTCCAAAAAATGTCAATATTTGACATACTATTTTCTCGAAAATGGCCGACTCTAGCAAATTAAGGCAAGACGACCTTTTTTTTTTATTAATATTCCTGACCTGTTAAATTTCATGTAGTTGAACATGATTTACGACGGAGTATTTTGAAGTTAAAAGCAAAAATATGCGGTCGTGTCTCTTTTGAATCATGATAGAACGATGTTACCAAAATACGTTACTTGAAGAAAACCATTAACTAGACACTGTTCAGAGTTTAGTTGTTTAATATCGAGTTTTTTTCTGAAATGTTAATTAAAACTTAATCTGATAGTCTATTTTCAGTGTACTGTTCTAATTTATCTTTTATGGCCTCTCGCATATGGCTCGAGAACCAAGGAAACATAAATTAGACAGGAAGATAAGGGTAAGATAAATAGATCAAGTAGGAGGAAACTCTCTTTAATACTATTAAGAATACTAGTACATAGATACAGTATCAAGTAATATAGGAAGAAAGGATAGACAGATAGGCGAGACAGGAACTAAGGATCAGGATTGCTCTCCTTCCCTAATAAGCAGCGTGGCTTAATGCTCACCAGTGTGCCGGACGCCGTGGTCGTAGTAGGAGAAGTCCACGTCGCTAAAGGGTCCCTGCTGGTCTCGATCCAGGACTTGGTCCCGTCGCCGCTCGAGAGAGACTCCTCGTGCCTCTCGTCGGTAGCCTTCACCACTCTACGCGCCCCAACCTCTTGTCACCTTTTTCCAGCCATTTGATTGGCCCCTTATGACGTTAAGGGTGGAGCCTTCCTTGCTGCAATTGCGGTTTCCCCATGCCAAAACAGTCCTAATTATTTCCCCGACGTAATGGCATTTCAAAGCGGCTCGGTGTTGCGTTGCTCCGCCGGTCGTTTGCAGTTTTGTGTTTACAAAACTCCCCTGGCCGCATTCTTCTATTACCGAGGCGCTGTCGGGTTGGGAAATCATAACAGTACCATTACTCCCACTATATTCATTTTAAGAAAACAACATTTTAGACGTAGAAAATTAATACACATATTCCTGACTTTTTCTGTATATGTTAGTTGTAACTGAAGATTAATAACTAAATGCATTAGATAACAAGTGTTCTGTGGAATGCAGATGTAAACATTACTCATGCATTTGTAAATAGAAGAATATGGTACATATTTACACGTAGCAGACAGATACAAACTTACTGAAAAAAGAAATTAAGCTGAGTTATAAAAACACATATTATTTTTTTTAAACAAGTGATATTTCTTACTGTTTTTCAAGTCAGTATAAATGTGCTAGCTCAGACCATGTAACATTTCGTAATTTAATGAATTGTTCCATAGTGATTAAGAAATACTAAACTACAAAATACGTAATCACATAAGTATACTCAAACATATAATATGACTAATAAACTAACAGCGCTGATGGGAAACGATATTACCTAATATGAGTAGTTCTCCCAAGTGTAAGTTTTTTTTAGACAGATTTCGGTTGCATAAAAATAACTTTGTTTTCAAGGTGGTAAACATTTTTAAAATAATAATTCAATAAATATATACAAAATCTTTCATCGTAATACAAGCACGCTGGCTGAATACAAGCGATACTGAATTAACATGTAGTTATTTTCCAATTGACAAATAGTTAAAAAAAAAATTTTTTTTTAATTTTATGCTAGACTAGGTGTGGTAAATACGTAAAATAAACATTATTTATATTTTGCCAAATTGGGTGCAAAAACGTTAGTTTATACTGTACGTAATTGCATCTACAAATTGTGACTTTAGTCTAATCGCAGTTTAACATAATTATGCTGCACACGTTAAATAGAACACTGCCGCGTGCGTTTCCGTAATACAGAAACGCATTAAATAACTAACTGTAGCAATGGCTTAATGACATGTGACTTGCCAGTTTAATTACTGTCCCATAATAAATAGATTTGCCACGTAATATCAAACCTTGTTGTGATGATTGTTCCCTTGCTCTGACGGAGGGACGTTCACAGTTATTAATACATTATACATTTTCTACTGTGTAATTACATCTTGGCGTTTTTGTTTAAGCCATGCAGTCGGCTATATTCAAGCTGTCATTGGCTCGTATATACTAATTAAGTATGACAGCCGCTCATGGGTAATATAAACTGAATACAGTTTCGTGTAAAAATGAACAAAAACCTGCATTCGGTGAGAAATAATAGTTCTGATCATACCGTTCCATTATATCGTCGAAGTGAGTCCGTTTTGATATATGGTTCAAATCGGTGGCCAGGCGTTCGAACGGCGAAAAGAGAACGAATGATATCTCCGGGGGGGGGGGGTTAAATAACGCTTTTTACGGGTGCAACCCAAAATTTGCACCTGCGTTGCATCTGGTTGCGCTGCGTAGGGATAAATTACTTACACACATGCAATAGAAGACCCGTTTAACTTGCTCTACACTTTCACTGCGCTGCGTCGATGCAAATTTCTAGGTAGTAATATTTAATCGGGCTCCGGACGACGTAGAAATATGGCAACATTTCTGGAGACAATCATCGGGCAAGGCGTAGCCGAAAAAGAGCGAATAGTGTCGAGATGTTGCCTACCTTCAGGGGTGCTATCTCCGTAACGGGTCACTTCCGGACATGGGTTCCTATGTTCAAAATACTTGTTTTTGTGACTTCTACCCACCCTATCACTTTGTACAATTTTATCCGCCCCACCCTGTATATTTAGTACAAGTACTCGCCATACGTCGCGATATCACGCAAAGAAAGGGAGTATTTGTGTTTTAAATATGTTTATTGAATAGCATTTGGATACGTAATTTTTTTTCATCTCGTGCGTACACGAATACATCAGGAGATTTTCCGAGGCGAGATAAATTATGGTAAAAATAATGTTTTTAATTTTCTATAAATTCTTTCTGAAGCAAACATTTTTTTGAAAATTATGTATGTGCAAATTTATGTCTACAGTCATTATCCCCACTTTAGAAACAAATTACACTATATTATTGGGTACCTAACTATGCCTCTTCTCCATTTATACATTTATTTATGATGATATTATTTCCATTACGGTTACTAAAGCAGAATAGGGACAATTCCCATATTTTATCACATTATAATTTAAAAGTACGTTAAATTTAGTGAACAACGGTATCATACTTTCTTTATTTGCGTTTGTATAACTCGGGAAAAAGATAAATAAAAACAGCAGTTTTTTTTGCGCGGTAAAAACGCGAACCGCCATGTTGATGTTCCTGTGACGTCGAGAATACAGTACAGTTTGTTGTTCGTAACACACAAACTACAGCAACATACGGTTATGTCGTGATATAGTGTCAAACACATTATTTTATGCCGTGAAAACTAGTATGGCTGAGCTCCGAAGAGTATATATGTGTCTAGTAGTTCATTTGCGCAGGAATAAAATTCAATTTACTCCGAATAAAATCTTAACTATAGCACCGTCTGACAATTCAAGGCGGACTACGTGGTTTAAGCTACAAGAAATGGCCTAATAGTTTGCTACTAACGACAAAAATACAGTTTACATATGTAATGGTTATTTCTATGTATTGTGTACTATATGACGCGGTTAGCATAAAATAAATAAGTTCTTTAAGTTAAAAGTTGCAGTCAATAGCTTGCAGTTTGCGACGAAATCTCAGCAGCTATAGGGTTTATAACTGTTCCACTGGCTGTGGCAACGTAAGTAGCAAATAGGCAAGTTCAAGGTACCTGTGATTGGCTGATAATTCGAGGGGTGGGCGGAGTCTTGCGAAACTCGCCCAGATATGGCAGCACAGTTTTCACTGCCATTCACGAGTGACGTAAAAATTATTGTGAGATAAACCAGGACGTTCGATCACCAGTCTGCGCCAGGTTTGGTTAAACGCATTCCAGCTGTTAGGTCGAGCTGTTCACTTTCTCGTACGCATGCGAATTTCATTCGGTTGACTTTTCAAACCTAAACTTTTAATTATATATCGGATCTGAAACATTAAAATGAATTCGTAGTAAGTTAAAATAGATTGACATAAACTGAAACCTGTAACTAAACCGTCGCAATATGTGAGAGCTACTAATACATTGCCGTCTTCACTCCTTTCAAATCAATACCAGTGAAATCTTCGTTGTTAACAAACAAATCTGCAACCATGCGTGCCATAACAAAGGACGACTTTCTCGAGCTAGCTTTTACGTAACCGGGTTCGATAAATTATTATCAGTTTTTTAAGTTAGCGAAAAATTCCAATACACACAGTAGTGCCTGGTTGGCGGCGGCTAACCAAAACAAGAACGGCTACGTCATTCATGTGTTAACGAATGAGAACGCGTTTTAAATGTTTACGGCGACGTTTGAAAATATGGCAGTTTTAAAGCTGAATAACTTGACAATTTCGATGTTCACGGAGCTATTGCTGTACCTGGCTACATTTACTGCTGAAATTATTCTGAAGATTGATGTAAAAATTACACTTTTAATATAAATTTTCCCTGTTAAAGTATCAGTATTTATAGAGGCTTATTCATTAACATAATAATATCCGTCTATCCACGGTATTATACTTTGGAAAAATTATCTTCAGGTTTATTTCGTTCATAACTACTTTTCTTTGGAGAAAAAACTACCTTACATTTTCGCTTCATTAATTAAAAAATATTGAAATGAATTAATCAAACCCCTGCAATGATAATTTAGCTGTAACATTCGTATCTATGTGAAATTAGTTAAATGTTTTCTGCAATTTATATTTCCTAATAATTTTGTATGTTATGTTATTGTTGTATTTTAATTGTCATCCAAGCAGTCCACGTATTACTGTAACGCAATGCGTTACTGTAATTCTGCTTCTTAAGGTAATCAAATATTCAAAAATTTAACGGAAACTTCATAGCAACAGTTACATTATTCTCAGACTGTAACGTAATTTCCACTTTTAAATGCAGCTAGGGTAATGTTTGATACGGAAATGTTAACCTAGTTCGTTTATTAAATTAATAAGGAGTTTGTACTTTCATTCTGGAAAGTTGACAATCATTTCATATTTCAACAACTATAAACTCAGTTTTGTCTCGAAGCTGAATGCTGTTACCACTATGATTGACGTTCATACTTGGCCTTGTACAAGGCGCATGAATTACCAGTCGTTTCACAAATGACAGAAGTAATTTTGTTTGTAAACTTATATGAAAGCGCTCGAGCAGATAACAGAGAAAGATTGGCTAGCCTCACATTTGACCTAACCTTTCCTTTACATTAAATATAGAAACTACAGTAAATATTAAAATACTTTAAACATTTTCATGTTACTATCAGTGCGCTCTGTACGATAGGTGTCCGACCGCTTGGCTCAGGGGACCGACCCCCCCCCCCTCAGTTGATAGAGCAGCCCGGCTTTGGAGCGAGGTGTACTGCGTTCGATTCCCGGGTCTGGTTGAGTGTAAATTTGTGTTCGTCCAAACTGTCTAAAAAATTATCTCTCTAAAATTGTCTCTCGGGGGAAAAAAGAAAAGAAAAAATCTGTAATAAAATAAAAAAAAAGTGGTTAGCGCTTTCGACCTTTCGGCCAAGGGTCCCGTGTTAGATTACCAGTTGGAGAGGTGACGTTTAGAGCCACTTCCTCAGGTCCAGGACTGGGAGTTTGTGTGCGTATTGGCCGATTGCAAAAAATGTCACCGTACAATTACTACAACAAACAAAACACATATTACTCGGGGTCACTTGAATTCGCCAACTTAAAACAGGGGAATGTTTTATTTGCCATTGTAACAAACATTTTTACTAAACAAACAAGAAAAGGTGACTAACGTACTGAACTGTAATCAAGAAATGTCGGACCGAATCCGACTTCAGAAATATAGCAAAAATTTTAATATCCTATACTAGGAACTGTTTAGTAAGTACAATAACAATTTTTTTTTTAAAATCCTAAAAACATCCATATTAATTTTCTTTGCTACACATTCGTCACATACATTTATTGTCCACTCAATCATGCGGTCAGCAGGTGGCAGTGCACTCTAAATCAGAATTAGTGAATATTCACTGATTCACGCTGATGGACGGAGCAGTTTCAACAATTTGAATCAGAAAAAATATTAACTGTTTAATTAGTGAATATTCATGCCAACATCGTACAAGTGAATCAGTGAATACTCACTGGGTTCTCCAGTTGTTTTCAAAGAACAGTTTTCACTAATTGAATCAGTGAAAAATTTATGGAAAATCTGTGAACATTCACTAATTAACTTGTGGAATGTTGGCACTCTTTATCGGAACCAGTGTATAGTCACCGATTTCACAGTGGTTTCTCACTGATTCAGTTTGTTGAAACTGCTCCATCCATCGGCGTGAACAAGTGAATATATACTAATTCAGATTTAGAGTGTGTTGTGTACGGAATATATTCTCTCCAGAAATCCCTGCAGTTTTTAAATATTATAGGTATCCATTTGAATACCAGTGTAGTATATGCAAACAAGTTAGTAAGTATTATTGTGGCCACAATGAGAAAAATTAATCACTATTAATAACATAAAAAAAAGAATCAGAAGGACAAGCATAGTTATTGAAATTTTAAACCCACCCCTCCATCCAACAACTTAAAAAAATCTAGATACGAGCTTGCCACCATTGACTTTTTCACAAAGATTTGCTCATACAATGAACAAAATATATATATATATATATATATATATATATATATATATATATATATATATATATATATATAGTATATTTCAATGAAGTAAAATATGAACTTCGCAAATGTTGCTACTTTTCGTTGATCTCAGTTCGGCTACGTATTTCGTGGGTACGCCCTCATTAGAAAGAAAGCAGTATATACAGCAAAATTTTAACAGCTTAATAATGTTAGTACACTAAGAGCCGTATCTATAAACGACTTTCGAACGACAGCCAACTGCTATCCCCATAGAAAAAGCATTGGTGAGCAGTTGGTTGTCATTCGAAACCCGTTTGTAGATACGGCCTTAAGTTATCAGATTGTAATGTAAACGCACATAATATGCAGGAGATAAAAGAATTTCGATCTAGCTATATTTTATGACACCTATTACAAATGCGCATGTAAATTGCCTTCCTGAGGAACGGTTCACCGACAATAAGGAATATTATTAATATTATTATTATTAAATGCACATTCACAAAAATTTAGGTTAAATCGACTTACGTGTAGGGAAAGCAAATTTCATTCACATGTAAGGATAAATTTCTTATTTAAACTGTATCTTTACTCACATTTAGAAAAACGTTTTTCATTGTTCATACAACACGAAATATGAATAGTTGTATAAAATTTTTTCGGCTGAAGTGGCACTCGAACCACTATACTTCCAGTAAGCAGCCCAATACGCCAACCACAAAGCTATCGACATCTAACTGCTGATGCAATTTCAACCTATGTTAAAACATTGTCTGGGAGGCCAAATTAAATCTTTGTATATCTACGATAATTTTATAAACATTTTTGTGCAATTTGTTGATATATTGAGGTTTTTTTATTTGATATAAAGATACATCAATTATCTATACAAGTATGGGACTATACCTTATTATTTATCAAGTTATGGCGTCTTTCTTATTAGAGCGAAGTATTTTAGTTTCCATCGCAACACGAGAAAGCATTACTATCCAAAAATAAATTTAACTATCTGAAGCCTTGTAATTTATTAATTGGCAAAAAGAAAATGCCATAATACTCTTAAACCATTACACGCGACACGAGTTTCTAAGTGTCAAAAAGGCGTACCAACTTACATGTTACTTTGCGTAAAATTTAAGACGCTTTACGCACGGTGAGGAGCTTATGACGAGGAGAAACGTAATCTTTTTTTTTCGTTCAGCGTCATACGGGGCAAGCTTTGCGCGTGACGTATTATAGTTAAGACGCCTTATACGAAAAAATCCATAATCGACCTGGTGTTGTGAATGTTTTAAAAGGTTCTTAAAGTGCGGTTATGTGTTTCAGCGTTATCCTGGAACCACAATAGCGTGACAGATGCATCACGAAGGCCGCGATGCGACACTAAAGATTCTCGTTATTGCGAAAACTTTGCCTTGAGACAAATACTAAAAGAAATAAATAAATTGTAAATATTTCCTTGCCGCTGCATGTAGACCTCTTGTACGGCAGCCACATGTTTCCAGTATTTAAATTTTTTAGTTTCTTTTAATTTTTTTAGTTTGTTTGTGATATATATTCAATATCCTCGGGCATTCACAACTGTGAAAATAGTCACAATTACAAGTTTGCTTTAAACATTTTGATTGACTTATAATAAAACAAAATCGTAAAATGACTAAATGTAATTTATTACATTTGGTCACACTATTAGAATTTCGTTTTTAAGCTTTGTCGCGTCCCCGACGCGAAGAAAGTAGCAATACTTTATATTTGAAAGTCGCGTCGTGTCCACCAGTTTTGTGACGCTGCCGTCACACAAGCCTCGACGTTGATGACAGGTAGGTTGTTATGTGCGTCGCGCACTTGTGTGGCGTCTGTCAGGCTACCGTCATTCCAGCATTGGTGCTCTTATGTCAAACTGTATTTAATACAATTCCCTCCTGAGAAGATCAGATTATATCAACAATAAAATTGTTACATCAATACACATATAGATAAAATAATATACATAGAAATTACACAATATAATAAAAGCTAATAGCTTTATACCTCATATTCAATAAAACCACGACCGAGTACTTAATACAACTTACTGATTTTAATGGTAGGCCTAATGATGCAAGCAATGACTCAGTTGAGTGTATAAAAAATAAAATTATAAAAGTTTTAATTTAAGTTGTTGAGAATTTGTGATAGAAAACTTATTTTAACTTTAAAGTGCTGCTCAGCTAGGCATGAGAATTCAGACACTCAGTAACACAGGTGTATTTAATTTGTTAGGTGAGTTGTTCTGAATTAATGTAACGCTGGAAATGAATACAACTTGAAAGTTCTCAAATATAAACAGTTCATCGCTTATCTGGCTCGTATCCGGTGTAGTTTCTTGTACTGCTTCTCTTCCAATTCAAACTATACACTGTAAAATAACTTCACTAAACTCTTTACCAAATTTAACAAAACTAATTCATTCGGTGCACAAACGTTCCTAGATAGTAGTGGCTGAGCCATATTTTCTTACCAAATTCTTATTTTACACAGCCAAGCACATGGACTCCAGAAGCCCATTGTTAAATCATTAAAAAATATTCTGCAATGTGCACATTCAGAAATATAGAACCCAGTGCCACAAGAAATCCAAATAACATACTGATTAAAATTGCTCTGATCTGGAGTAGTAAACAAACTGTGGGACTATGTTGCACATTAATTAAAGAAAACAATTTCACAACAGTGGCCAATTAAAAATAAAATCACATATTCATACGTATCACATAAACCAGTTAACATAATTTCAAAACACTAATTAATCTCATCTTGCTAAAGAATAGTTAAAGAAATAAAATAATAGAAATGATCCGCTGAAATCCAAATGTATTTTCGCCTTTCATTGTAGGACTTAAAGACAAGCAACGCTATCTCCAAAATCATAGGTTTTCAGGAAAGAGGAATAACAATAAGTTTGCGTAGTTATTTTAACGTTACTGCCATCGCGCCAATGGAATGCATTTTACATCGTAAATTCATTACAAATAAACTTATAAAATTATCACCACTTAACTACATTAAACGGTTTTTAATGAACAAAAAAGATAGTTATATTTCTTTGACACTAACTGCAACTCCTGTTCGTTTGTTAGCACCGTTCAAGCAGGACGGCACTACACTACAGCAAATTACAGTACAACATGTTGTTATGGCCCAAGATATAGCATAGAGTCACGACTTCCACAGACACTAGTTATCTTCTTCACCTCAAACTCCAAGTTTCAAATTATTGTAAAATAGGTGATACTGTCCAGATATTATTTTCTTGTTACAAAGTTCTAGCTGGTCTTTCACTTTCTCATCTTGTACATTCAGTGCTTCATAATATTTCTGTTGTAACTGAATATTGTTCACTGAAAATCCACGAGACATCCTTCGCCGAACTTTGAACATATAGAAGTCTCCCTCACAAAAGTCATACTTAAAGTAAACATGTTCTGTGTCGTCGTTTCTGTACTGAAACCATACTACCTTCAACCCATTTACATTGTTGCCATTTGTATCAACTTTCTTGTTTTGTATTGATTTGGTCTGAAGAACCTTGAAGTCAAAGATATCAGTCTGGTCTATTTAAGTAACCATATATTTTCCTCTCTTGGATGCTGTTAGAACTAGGGTATAACATCCTGAAGGATCAGAAATGTCAGTGTTCTTGCTGTTGTTCTCAATATGGGCGCGAACTATGACATTCAGTTTGAGAATGCCCAAGTTCAAAAAACAGTTGATCGATGGTAGGAACATCCAGAACATTCATTGCATATAAAAACATATTAGCAATTAAACTATTTCTATTTTGTCCTCCACTTGTTTCAGACATAAAACAAAATATTTTACAGTCTTGTTTGTTTTTCATCAGAGAAAAGAGACACAATGCTTAGAGACACTGAAAAATCGCGAAAGTGTTTAAAACAGTCTCCAATAAACTGTAGTATATTAACCGCGACAAGTGTGAGCAGTTTTGGGACAAATTACACATGCGTCCAATCTGTTCAGTTATAACTGGGCCGATAGTAGAGAGAAACAATGCTACAAATAAATGACAGCCAATGTCGGTACGAAACATTCAGCATTACATACATCACATAGGAGCCTAGCAAATAGTCAACTGTTCCCGCGATTATCCAGTGTCTCTAACGATGCTACTTCTGCTGCGCCTCTACCACCAATCCCTCGTGCCACATGCCATTTTAAGCATTCCTGGAAGCTACGTTATAAACAGTCAAATTGTAAACTGCCGGTCGTCTTTTGTAGAATATTGCCTTTGCCTTCACTTGTGGGCAGTATCGCACTGCCGCGCATTCACCTTCCTTTGGACGTGGCCTTCATGACTACCCTCGCTCAACAATGACGAACATTCAGAGAACACAAACAAAAAGTCCAGCCAACTTTTACATACCAATGTTACTTTCAAAGAACTTTATGAGCACATAGTTTTTTTTTTAAATGTCAGTTCACTTCGCGTCAGAAAACTCTTAAATCTACATAACGTTTTCTGACACCGACATATATTACTAAACATCACGGCGCTAACTCCCAAAATTTTTTTGTTTATGTTTCGATCACCATGATAATTGGCAGTATGTAGATACCCATAATGGTCTTGTGCTATTATTACCTCTAAAGGTCAATTTTTGGAGTTAGTGATCTTTGACACTAACCCCGTATTCGCGAGTTTCCATTCATCAGATATACGCGACAAATTGGGTACCGTAACCTGCCTTCCTCCTTTTTTTCTGCCAAATTCGTGTTCACCTTGACTAGCTTAAAATATTAGTAAGGGGTAATTTGGTGAAAAAAGGTTTGTAACTGGATCAGAATGTTTAAAAAATTAATTTAATTTATTCAGATAAAATTTGAAATGTCGTTCATTAAACAAAATATAAGACAAAATTCGAGCGGGTTAAAGTAACCTCCCCACGGTCAGAGTTATCACAGTTTACGGAAATGTAAATCTGGGTCGACGATAACGAGGCCAAGTAACGTTAGCCGATATGAATGAAAACCCCTTCCTGCTAGCCCGCTTGACCCAGTGGGCTGGTCGGCGTCATTCCACAATTCGGCGCTGGCCGTCGCCGAACATCGATACTGCTCTCCCCGGTCCACGAGGGGGTTGGTTCCCTCTGCGTCGGCTCGCCCCTCCTGCCACCCCTACAACCCCTCGCCGGTTCCTTCCCCTCCCCTTACACGGCCGGGGCGGCGTGGACGCCGGGCGTCTCTTCGTCCATTCAGTACCGCCGCGGCGCCCGCAGCAGGCACACGTGTCCGCCGAGCCGCGCGTGACGCCGCCACGACCCTCGCGTCCTGTCGCCGCGAAAACCCTCAAAACTACTTCCGACGAAAACATGCCTCGTTCACTTGGGACGTTCCTTCCGAGCTCGCACACGCGTCGTGTGAAAAACTTTTCTCGCGCGCGTTTCACGAGTTCGTACAAGTTACGCCAGTCAATATACAATACCAGTGTCGTGGCCACCGCGGTCTTTATAACGGTTCGACTTGATGCACTGCGGTAACATTTTTCCAACCTACAACCAATTAAAACCTGTTGGCGTGTTTGGAAATAGTGGGGCGAATGAATTCAGCCTAGTTCACCCTCAACCTCTGATGTGAGAAACGGCGCCCAGAAGACACGTTAAATCAGGTAGGAATTGTCTTTCTTATGGGTTTAAAGTTACTTTAAAAGTTTTCATGTGCACACCATAACTTAAAAACACTCGAGTCTTACGTAGAATGTAGAATGACTTATAATGTTTTAAAGTTATTGTATATCTGTTTAAAATGTAATATCCACTTACGCAAAAATTACTGTTCATAGTAACGTTTTCTAAGAAGCGGAACTAGAGTTTACTTTGGAGAGAAGCTATAAATGTAAACATCAGAAATTTTTGCTCCAGAATAACACGTCGTATAAGTGTGCTAATTTATATTAAATATTAAATTATTTTAACCAGTTTAAAAATTAGTAAAGATGAACTTTTAAAAATTTTAAATGGGGATATAAAAATGGTATTATATTTTATTTGCACTATTAAACGTTACAATTTGCGAAAAAAAACGGTGGGTGTAAGTTAATGATTATTTGCGATTTTTCTTTAATTGTCTGCTAAGAATAGATATTATGAAACATTTACAAACACAAGAATAATTTCGAATCTCGTATTGCACGTAAAGTTTTGTCAAATATAAAGAATTGCAAGGACGCGTCTTGTACTAAAATATTTCTCCGAAAAACTATTTTTTCGAACGTTTTGTTAAAGAATTATTTTTGTTGAACCATCAGAACCACAAAGAGTCATTAAAATAATATAACCGTTGAACTTAAATCAAATTTAATTAAGATAACTAAATTAAATAGAGCAACGTTTGTGCAAACCCGAATACTTGAACATTAAAACCTGTAGAGTGATTGATATAATAGAGCGCATTATGTAAAAAAACTGTAAGGAATTGCGCGCCACAAATCTACTTTTTTAATGATGGTGAACATTTTGACAGGGTCACTTATGCAGGTGATATTAGTACGAAAAGACCTACGTTAACCACTCAACTGTCTAAGACATCCCCCAGAAGTTTTGCTTGTTGAGTTAACTTTTAATGGACCAAGAGAAATAACTCTATATTCTTTTTCAATTTATTCCAGCTTAAGTGCGTACGGTAACTAAAGCAGTTTTGGTCAGCGTTTAAGATCTAGGTCTCAATTCCTAGTGAAGGGTGACGTGCAGCGAGTATTGACCAGCGCTGGAATTAAGAAGCTGGGGGAAAACTGGAGATCCCCGAGAAAATCCATCGACCAATTACATTTATTGCTCGACACGATTCCTGCACGTGAGAGTTCGGGTTGACACCACCTAGAATCGAACCCGGCTATTGTTTATGAGAATTAAATTATTGCATAGTTAACTTATTACATTACATAGGTTTTTTTAACATTTGTAATTATGTATCAAAGAGTAACGAGAGAACTGCTTGACTGTTAACATAAACCAATGATTGAAAGAGAGTTGGCGATTCTATGATGTGAAGCTACAACTCCGTATTTTAGTCGCGCCAACTCTTCCTGAAGCAATTCCATGACTCAGCACAAAGGACGACTTTGGCACATTGATCAAATGTCTCATCGCCTTTATGCGCACAGCTTTTACTGGCACGGAGTCGTAAAGTGAGAAGCGACGATACTTCAAGTGGGCCGCATTCCTGCGCTCGCAAGTTTTACTGGCGTTTGCTCGTGAATTAGTATTCCAGCTCAAACTTGCACATTTTTTTATTCATTTTTTTTTCAAGAGTAAAAACTGTTAAAAAGGGTATTTATGTTTTCGAGAATGTTACTACAATATATTGAAACAAGACCATGGATACATTCATCTTCAGGTCACTAAATTACAGCTCTGGTGTTAAACGTTAAAGAGTGTTCTGCACCGAAAAAGTCGTTATTTTGTTTTATATTTGTAACCAAACATTGTGCAACTATAACACAACACTTACAATAATTTCCTACGAATGAAATAATTTTCGGTTACGTAGTTTTTTGTACAAACGCATGTCAAGAAGCGATTTGACTTTTTTCGATATTTGCCAAAAATGAAAACTATTCAAACTATATAAAATAAATAATTGCCAGTCAAAGTAAATATATTAAGCTACAGAATGACACCTTTGTTAGTTTATGTAAAACATATTTTAAAGAACTACAAGTACTAAATGACATTTAGCAATTTAATTTCACATAAGAATTTTCTTTAAATACTAATAATGTTGACGTTACTTACAAAGGTGTATTTCATTCGTAACGTTTGAATAGTTTTTGCTTTGGGTAAGTAGAAAAAATAGTTAAACAGCAATTTTGACACGCGTTTGTACGAAAACTGTGGAACCAAAAAAAATATTCTATTTATGTGAAATTGCTATGAATGCAATTTGTAAGTGTTACACATTGTTTTGAACAGTTATACAATTCTGAATTTTCTGGCGCAGACAGCGCAGAGGCGAGTGTCCTACGAAAATGTTGCACGCCAGCACATTGTTTTGACCTTAAAAAAGTGCGTGGTAGATAAATAAACGCTGAACACATCAGTTCATTTCTACGCTTTTTTCGAAGTCAATATGGACCAAACACTCAATGACAATCCTAGATAATGGTATTTGCCAACTTCACGAGTAAATATTTATCCAAAATCACTAATTCGTTACGCGTGGTCTCTTGCGCCGCAGTTAAATGGACGATGTTCCGGCGTCAGAGATTGTGCCTCAGAAGTTCGTAACACTGGAAACAATTTTGTTTAAAACGTTAGCTAAATCTATTTTCTAGAATTACTGTTGTTTAACTTTCGCAAATTGGCTTCAAGAAATCTACAGTTATAGATTCATGCTTTTAGCGTTGAATTATGTACCACGCCCTCTAAGATCAGTGAGGTTTTACATAAAGAAACTGTATGTATGATAATGGTAGAATCTTTTATAGTAATCCCGGCTTTACACTGTATGCAAGTAGAACTGAATTGGCGAGCCGAGCACTGACACTATGGTAGCTTATTTTTTTATCTATGAGGCTTAAAGATTTGGTCCCAATAACTGTATTCGTGAAATGTACGCAGTTGAGTTGAGTAAGGCAGTTGAGAGACAGCGCCTACGTTGCTGTTTTGTGAATCAATCAGGTATTTTTCGAACAAATCTGTGGGAAAAAGTCGTTTTATGCTATTATCATGAGTCTAAAAACTTGCTTCAATTAGGCATGCTCTATTTTTATCTAATGCAAACGTAGTTTGAAATATGTAGTTTTTGGTAGACAAAATTTTGGGAAAAGATGTATCAGTTTAGCGGAAGAAAGAATACGAGTATAACGCTATACAACATGATTCATCTAGGCGAGGAATGTGCTCTTAAAGGCGATATGGCGAGATACTTAATTGTTACTGTGGCCATTATTGTGTCCGCTCCGTTAGGCCTAGAGTATGCGAAATAACTCTAGACATAAAACATGTTAATCAATTATTTCCAAATAACAATGCTTTATTTGTTACTGTTCTTTATACGAACATAACATTGGCGTATTGGCGTACTAAGAGTAACAAATTATAACAGCCTGATAATATTATGTTACATATGTATTCGTATAATATAAACGCAATGTTCTGTATGTTGCGGTGCTCAATGACGCAAAAAGAACAATACATTCGTGTTTAAGATTTAAAAATTATTTTTTTTTTTTTCAAAACTTTTGGACCTACCCGACACATTACCTAGCAAGAATGTCATGAATAAGATAACATAAAGTCGCGGTGAAGTGATGTTTGTAGACATATTAGGTGACAAGAGTAGCCCCATTTGTTTTGTACATATATCAGTGAGCCCAAATTCGGACTGATACCGTAAATCAGGGTTACTTTGTTTTTATTTGGTTGGTACCTATACATCGCTTTCCAACACACAAGATTTTTGTTTGGATTTCCTTTCGTCCAGATAAAGTGTGCAATGGAAATGTGATTTAATAATTAAAATTTACATACCGAAGTTAAGAGTTGCTACTTCTTATTTGTTTTTGGCACTACTCTTACTGCGTTGACCGACTGCCCATTGACAAACTCCGGTAGTATTTGTAGTATTATAAAGTATGTTCCGAAATTCATGTTACAAACTCCAAGGGCTAGTAGAGGGGACGGAATAGACAATATTAGAATAGAAGGCCATGTCAGGAAACGTAACGTTTCCGTGCTGCAGCCGTTACAATGTGTCTGATGTGCCGGTGTTGTTTTGCAACCGGATAGGCAGTAAGACGTCAGAAGAGCACCATGTCAAATGAGGTGTGACGTTAAGGTACAGAATTAAGTTACGTTTGACTCACTGCAGAAGGAAGCCAAATTTATTTGGTAACATTACCAACGTAACAAAATAACTTTCATTTATCACACTAACACTTGTCAACAGTGAGAAAAACACATTTCCGTCTGTCTTCTGAACTGTGTCCCATACAAAACTTCTCATTACAACAGATGCTCGATGTGACGACCCGCAGCAACATCGTTGCACACATAATACAGACGTATCGTGTTCCGGTACACTCGTTCCATCACACAAGGTGTTTTGTTAATGTCTTTTGCAGCGATCATACCTCGTGCCACCAGATCTTCGTAGGTCTCTACAAGCGTCTAGTACACCATAGTATTCATACGACCACACAGGAAATAGTTAGAAATGATGGTTTATCGCGGGAAAACTTGACTGGAATTCAACGCACGTTCAGCTTACCAGAATATTACTGACTTTAGCTTGTATGTGGAGCTGTTACCCTATTTGACTGAGCCAGTAAGGGAACCGATATTGTAATATTTTATTCCTGTTATTGGTCTGCAGACAGCTACGTTGTGTCAGAATTATATCACTGGATCATATATATAGCAAGAAACTACAGCGTTTTCAAGGGTATATTGGTACAAAATATTTTCGCGATATACTACCATCATTTCTAGAAATAGTCGAATGGCGTTAAGTCCGGCGGTCTGGGGGCTATGCAATAGGACCACCATGGTCTATCCATCTCTGTCCGAATCGTCGGTTATGATGTCCCCGAACGTCACGCAAGTGCGGCGATGCGCCATCGTGCTGAAACCACAGTTCTCGACAGATATCCAATGGCACGTCATCCAAGAACAGGGGCAATAGGTCCTGTAGGAAGATCAAGTGAGCAGCACCTGTTAACCTGGTTGGAAGAAGGTACGGCCCGATTACTTGACCGTGTAGAATGCCTGCCCATACATTGAAAACATGTGTGGGAATCCCTTGATATGCATCGTATGCGGATTTTCGTATGCCCAGACATGGCTGTTTCGAGAATTGAGAGCACACTCCTTCGTGAATTTACGTTCTTTGGTGAACAGAACTCTTCGTGGAAATTGGGACTCATCAGTGCAGCGGTGCAGAAACCACGTGCAGAAGTTAACACGTAGTACAAAATCGGCTGGTTGCAATGACCGTACCCTTTGTGGTTGTTAAGGATGTAGTTGTTGCTCGTGCAGAACCTCCCACACTACGCTGTTAGAAATATCCAACGCATGCGCAATTGTTCACGTACTTGTTGACGGGCTCTTCTCAACGCCTCTTCCAGTTCGGGAGGGCGGCGTCTCTTTGCATCAACATAGTCCCTCCTCTCGACGGTGAAGGTACGTCGTTCTCGGAGCCGTCGCACAATTCTGGCAAACGGGTATGCGATAGAGTTGTGCGTTGTGAATTTCGCTCTTGATACAACCGACGAGCTGCTATTCCATTCCCTTTCGCTGTGCAATACACCAACATCATGTCCGTGTATTCTGCACGTTTGTACTGAACCATGTCGATCGGAGACACACATGCACGTGAATGGGACTCCATGCGTGATGCCACAGCAGGATAAAGGTCACATGCCATCAGATGATCCTCTGCCGTCCTATTCGGTTGCAAAATAGCGCCAGCACATCTGGCACATTCTAATGGCTGTAGTACGGAAACTGCACGTTTCAGGACATGGCCACCTTTCCAAAATGTTGTCCACTCAGTCCCCTCTACTAACCCTAGAAGTTTGTAATATGAATTTCCGAACATCATGTAGATTACTGAATGCTAGTCATACACATGCCAAGCGATGTTCTCACATTTTTCTGTTATCTATATGCATAAAACGATGTTGGTATATATACATATGTATTTAGGTTTGTGTTTACTTATTTATATATGTATGTGATTGATAAACTCTGATACCGTTTGACCAATCACCATTAACTTTGTCACATTTATAAGAGCGGGAGGGAAAGGGCCGAAAGGACGCGATGTTCTCTCTTGAAATATGTGAGGTACGTTGTGGTTGTTATGCCCATTTTACACGTAAACCATTGAGGATGCGTGTCAGTCAAGCAAGGGGTGGGTGGGAGGGTAGTCGCCGTGGCTGTAAACAACTCGACTCTTATCTTTTAGCTGGTCCGGTGTACCTGAGTGTGGGAAAAACTATCTTTGAATGAGGTAGTTTTGTTACGCCAGCGTCAGTGGACGGCTTGGCCAGTAGCATTTGCGCACTTAATCACGGGTAGAAACAGCTGATTTTTCATAAACGGTGCTGGAAAATGTACAGATTATATAGGTTGAAGAGTTTCTATTAATTAAAACTTTTCACACACTCGGAGTCCAAAAATCACACTGTTTTTTCATAAACTGAAGTTTTTAAAATACGTTATGAATTTTTATATCAGAGTGATAAACAAAGATGAAGCTAAATAAATTGTTTAATTGTTAAGATATTATAAACTGGTTGCATATATCTTATGTTAAACACAATTATGATGCTAGGCAGTACTTTCAACAGGTCAAGGTAGTTTCTTATTTTATACTGCAATAAATGTAAGAAATCAATAGCAACATTATCTAAAAATGAGTGGGCCTACCATATATTTTCTCCCGTCATAATGCAAGTTTGCATACAGCGAGAATCTTGATTTATTATTCTACACTTAAAAGTTATTTATTCATGCCGTAACAAATTATTGATATACTTACCACTACCATAAAACATTGCCGCGCAGTTGATGTTGGCATGTGTAAGCTACATAAATGTTAAATAACGGTAGGACAATATCAATTACTCTCTGTTGGAAGCATGGCCATGGTTAATAGAAAATCATTCGATGATTGTTAACACTAGTTTCCTTGAGCCGTAATACTCCTCGAAAGTATTGGAGAATTCCGTGTGGATATGTTAATTTTAACACACATTTCCTAGAAATAAACCAAATGCTTAGGTCTACGCCTGTCTTACCAAGAAAACCACATTTAAGTTTATTTGATTGCATGTTCCCACATGAAAGATTATCGATCAGTACACTAATTTGGTCATACCTAGCCAATCAGACGCAATACATAATATCAGTATACTACATTAACCATCTTCATTATAAAAATAAATTTTCCTACAATCGCCTTAGGTTAGTTCTGCTTGTTAAGGACGTTGGACCCATAAAAATTCAAAATTTTGTATTTGTGCCAAACACTGGTCAACTTTTACACATCACTTTGCCATGTCATTTCCCCAAATAAATAAAAAATAGGTTCCATAGTTTTAGCATAATCACCTATCAAAGTCGCAAAATGGCAGTTGCGGTGTAGCCAAAATAATAAAAAAAATAATTAACTTGCAGAAACAGGATAATTCATGTTAATTCTTAATGACGTGAGCTACTTCAAGACACCTTTGTAAACACAAAGCGATACGTTTTTGTATTTTTAAAAAATTAATGAAAATGAGTAAATTTTTGCATAATTTTGACTTTTCGCTACTACTGAAATTTTCAAAACTAACTTTTGTCAACTATGTCATAAAATCCAGTGATACACTGACTATCAGTTACTGTAATTTTGAATTTATTGGTTAATTACTTTTTTTGATTTAGGCTGCACCGCTATGGCCATTTTGTGACTTTGATGAGTGATTAAGCAAAAACTATGGGGCCTAATTTTTTTTTATTTTGGGAAATGACGTGTTACCTTATGTGCAATAGTTGTACAGTGTTTGGCACAAATATAAAAAAATTAATAAATTTTACGGGTCCAACGCCTTTAAAACCTCAATTTCATCTCACAGTTACCTCAATAACAGGAAAAAAGTCTAAGCAGGAAACCACTACGCTGCGTAATCAAACATTGTATCCCTTTAAATATATTCGCAAGCGATTTCAGGAAGTTATTTATTATTTTTTATCAAGTGGCAACATAAACCACTAGGTAGGCCTACATGTCCAATGGCATGCAGCAATATTCAAATATCGCGTTACTACATGTTCCAGAAGACAACATACACTGTAATACAACTGTTCGATGGCCTGGCATTTACTTCGGTAGTTTCGCAGAGTAGTTAAGACGGGAAAATCTTAGTTTGAATTATGGTCAAAGCCGGATACTCGGAAAGCGGACATGACCATCCATAAATAATTTATACGGCGGTTACTCAATGCAGCGATTCGTAACGTGATACAACCTCTTTGTGCAGTGCCTGTATATTTTTATAAGAATTCTGGTGACCTACCTTCGTGCAGTCGTTCGGAACACCGGTCTACGATGTGAGAGATTTTGGGTTCTAATCTATTAGAGGCAGTGGCGGACGAAACTACAAGGAGAGAATGCTATAACCAAAAACACAAATATTACTCGTAGCTTGCTGACGATTTCATTTTTTATTTTATATACACAATAATGTTAAATTTTAAAAGAATAGCACGCGAAGCTCCGATGGCTGATGGGGTAGTATTTATATAAACTTGGAAACAAAGTTTTTTCTTTACGAAAATATTAATGGACACACTTCTTATCATGCAAATAAAGTTTTTTGTATCGTAACAGACAGTTCATTATTTATTCTTAAGTTGTATTTCAAGAAAAGGATGAGTAATTAAGAATCTTGCATATATTTTCTTTTTTCAATATTCCAGTTTAAGTAAAAAAAAATGCTCACAAGTTAGATAATATAACTGCAATGTTTTGTAAGAGAACATGATCCTATGAGAATTAATTTACCTCAGACGTAGACCGATAAGATACACGAGATTTTAAACAGGAAAGGAAATGAAGGCATAGAACATTTGAACTCGATCTTAGAGTTTTACGGAATAAGCAATTAGACTTTGAATAGAGTCTAATCGTTGAAATAATTGCAGACCCTAATCAACCTATTGCCAGAGTCAAGAAGCATATGAGAATTATTTTCATCGCTAAAATTTCCTCTTATTGTGGTTAATTTGAGCTACATATTTTATTACTTAAGTTTAGTGGTACCGAACACAATTTTTATAACACTTCTTAGACGCGAAATGCTTTCTCGAGATTGTTTTCCTTTACAAAGTATAATATCAGTGGTAATGGTCCAATTCACAATTTCGATTTATTTAATGTAAAATTGTTGACAGGAAAACCTAACAGCCTGTAACTGTCAGATTACTGGTAAATTATTGAAAGTAAAACTTAATTTATTAAGAAAAAAGTATTAGCAAAACTGTTCACGCAATTTCAGTGTTATTCTCCCTCTCTTTCTTTCTAGCTCCATTTCACATACAGGTTTTACATTTCGCCAGATCGTACGAATATAGTACGGTACTCTGTAAGCAAATCGACCATGACTTAATACCTGTATGTTCTTACCAGATAACTGTCAAAATACATAAATAACACGTTATTTTATTGAATTCTCATGAGTTTTAAGGGTGCTGCAAAGCGTTTGAAAATATAATCGTTAAATGTGATGAAAATGTGCCTATGCAGAACGTAAGCAACATTGGCCGAGTCTTGGTGGTGAGCCGGTAGTTTGTCGGCGAGGGCGCTATAGCGAGGCGGCAGCGTGCTAAGCCCAGGATGCACTCCCGAAGCATTGACCGTCGTCTTACTCGTCGGACTCTCCCCACCTCGTAAGGGATATTACAGCGAGGGAAACTAGCGCTGCACTGGAGGTTGCGCTTCCACAGTAGGTGTCGCCGGAGGTGGATGGGAGGATGTGACAACAATGGGGTGCTGATCCCCCGGACAGGAGGGCACAGAGGTGCCAAGGTTAGGAGTTGCGTCGGATGGGGGTCCACAAGGCGAGGATGGGGTTGAGACGGAAACGGGTATTGAGGAAGGGGTGCTAAGGAAGGCTGATCCACCAGGTGACTGTAATGCCAGCCGAACAATGGCGTGGCCGTTGAGCGGTGTGCCTCGTCGAGTGGCGGCGAGACCTCCCTCTTAATCCAATACACCCCTGTCTCAGGATCCCTAACCTCCAGTGCCTTCTGTACCAACTTAGCGAACTCCTGTCTGGCCCTCAACTTCCTACCTGACCTCTTAGGCATAGCCTGACTGTGACTCAGATGAAGGTGTAATGGTAAGGCTAGCTGAGTGTTGGTTTACGATATCCCGTAGGATCGCCTGTTGTGGCATGTAAAGCCTTAATGCGGAGGAACTATTGTTGGCGTTGGGCAGGCGGACTTGTAGAGGAGTGCTAGAAGTGTGCCTCAGCACGTCCCTATGCCTTTTCACCTCTCCCAGTAAAAACAAAACCCGACACCGCTCGGAAAGAGCACAGTGTAATCGTGCTACCTCCAGAGGGCGTAATGAAGAAAATCTAGAAGGCGCGCGGCTTACTCCTCCCAGTCGAAGGATGCTTATGACGACCCGATATCAAACTCCCGTGGTGATCGTATGGAATGCAGGGGTCACAGGTGTCTAGCAGGCGGATGGGTTTGACAACAATGGAAGTTATGGCATACGCCAACAATGAAAACTGAAACACCCTGTGCCTAAAATGCCTGAAGGCGTGTAGGAAGGAACCGAAGAGCACTAGCTTCCGTGGGGAGAGTTGTTGATGCAGGGGACGACGTCTCGGAAAGCGGCTCTTGGTCGGCGAAGCTGGACAGCTGGCGTAGAAGACTTTCATGGTCGTGATGGTCGCTTCTGGAAGAGATCCGGCGGTCGCTGGTCTTCCGGGCCTGGAGCTGTGGGGTAGGAAGGATAAACATTAGGTGCAGGAATATGGAACGGGCAGTATTAATCAAACAGATTCCCTCTATACGTAACGATTTATCTTCCGGTTGGATTTCAAGTGCACATTTAGTAAACCAGTTTTTCCATGTTACAACAGCGCTCTGCGTTATGATTTAAACAGAAATACGTGATCTTTCTGGCATGCAGAATTCTGGTATTGATACTTCATCCGTCGCGACGTATTCGTACAAAATATTGATCGTCCCAAAGAAACGAAATTAAATAGAAAATGTTAACATAATTTGTACAAGATGTTTTGATTTGGTCAGAGTTTAACAGCGGAGACACTCACGGCGTCCGCCTATTGGCCGTGTGTTTGTGTGAGTGAGGTACGGTGCCAAGGGCGATATTGACCGGCTCATCTGGTATGGCATCACCTCTATTACCACAAGACACTGAAACTGCGTGCAATGGTATCACAGATCACTCGTTTGACTGTTACTTTCAATGGTGACAATGGTGACACCATCATTTTATTGGTAAAAAGATTTTAGAAAAGTCCATTACATGATTGTAGAGCAGTTTCACACGAATCCCATGAGTGGTTTTTTCGGATACAAGCTGTTTTAAGGCATTTGGAGCGTCTCCGAAATGGATTTTATAGCTAACATATTGTTTTGAAATTAGCTTTTCGTAATCGTTTGAACCGTACTTTCTTTTCATACATTTAAAAGAACGACAATATGTAGAATAGTTTCGTATAAAAATGACGTATTTACGAACACACTGCAACGAATTTTAAGCGCATCGTAGGCAGTGCCCTTAAGCACTGGTGAAGATGAAATGAGATAAACATTGTGCAATGACGGATTGCAAAGACAGGGGGGTAAAAGAACCCCAAGAAAACCCATCCGCAGATGGCAAAGTTGGCCGCGTTTCAAACATGTGAAAACTTCAAACAGAGAGCGCCGGTGGTGGTTGTAATCGTGAGGTCTGACAACTACACCACCATAGCCTTAGAAAGTTATGAAACATACTGTGCACAGGGTAAATTTAAGTTTTCATTAAATAGAACCACGACAGTTGCGAATTGATTAACGTTTGAATCAAAACGCATTAGCATTGCCCGTACTAGAGTGGTGCAGCCAAGATTATCTTTTGAGGGGGAATGGGAGGTCATAGTAAATAATAAGTAATTTTATGGTGTAACAACAAATCATCGAAACAGCAATCCATCCACCGTGGCATTATTATTTTCTTAATCCAATTTTTTTCCACAACGGTAGGATCTGGGTTGTGGTAGTTGACACATGACCTCCTATTCCATTGCTGTGCCGCTGTTCTACTACATACCATTCAGTTATAAAACGTTATAAAAGGGCAAGTAATCCCACGATATTACTTGAACAGAACGTTGCAGCAATTGTACTCTGGTGGGTTTTCTCTGGATGCTCCCATTTTCACTGGCCATGCATGCCATCGTTGCTCCGTACGTACTTCAAATCACCATATATCACAATATTGCCGCTCCCTCGGGTGTTTGGGAAACTCTGTAACCTCAGAAGACATGCCAGGTGGGATCTTCGGGGGGTGGGGATGCGGCCCGCGCGTTCTTAAATGTCTTAAAGCATAGTTTATCCTTGTAATAGTATCATTTTTAACATGATATATTTAATTCTTTGGTTAGGAAACGCCTAAAACATCACAATTTTGCACCTTAAAATACTTTTTTTTTCTGTGTAAGAACATCGGACCTCCTCCATCGTCAAGGTAGGGCGTTGAAATATCTATATTTTAAGGGATTCCCCCCGCTTCCCACAAAAAAAAAAAAAAACTACCACAGTTGGATGCGCTCCTGAGATATTCTGCGGGAGGCTGTCGTAAAGTACCCGTGTCGGTCTGGATAGTAAATATCGTATAAAGGGAGAACACAAGTGTGTCGACGTATCCCACCCCGGATGCAAACTTAACAACTGGGAGCCCGTGAGCATTTGTTTGCCCCTTAGGGTTGGTATGAAGTGTGGCCGTACACTGGAGCAGCATCGGAATGAGGTAGGGGGGGGGGGGGGGGGTTAGATCTCCGAGAAAACCCGCCTACCAGCGGCATCGTCCGGCACGATTGCCCCATGGCGACAGACATGGGACCGATCCCGCCGGGGCACGAACGAGGCGAGTGTTCTAGCCAGTGCGCCCGGCACCTCGGTCTAGAAGAGACCGTAAATAAACTCTTTCAAGGATCCTGGTCGCATCTTGCCTGGAAGAAGAACGGGACAGCACAGTGCAAGATGCGGGGGAGGTAACTCAGCCACGCCCTCGCCGGGCCGGGAGCAAACCGGCTTGCCAGCAGTTTACCAGATGTGCCTGGCCGCCTGTCATCTGCTTGGAGTCGTGCCCGACCGCCAACACGCGGCGAGATTCGTTAGCGCCAAATGTCGCGCAAACAAACCGAACAAAATAATGCACACTGGAAAGTCAGTCGCGAGTAGGGTTACCAGACGATGAGCATAAAACACGGCCTATATCAACCTAACTAAGAAAGAGGGCAACCAAGATTAGGTACGTGAACTTTACGTCTCGTTGACAGAAATGTCACTAGAGACGACGACATACAACTTGGTACAATAACAGGAGCTATGGGAGAGGAGTCGGCCACGGTCTGTGTTAAAGAACCATCCCAGAATTCGCATGGAGGGAAAGTGACAGCCAAAATTTCCTTCTAATCCGTAAATTAATCAACAGAAGAAGGTATTTCCGTGTGTGAATGATCAATTTGAACACTAAAGAATACATAATTTCAAGCTTTAAAAAATTTGAGTTCAGAACGTACCAGAAAAAAAAACTTGGTAACCAAAAAAACTACTGATATAATATGATTTTTTTTCCTGATTTTCAGGCAATCTCCCAAGAACATTTCCTTTTTAAAAGGCAAACCCGAGATTTCTGTTCGAAAATGAAGTGGACGTAATTTTTTTTGCCAACTTGCAGTAAAAACAACATACATAAATGGAAATTAAAAAAAAAACTAGAGGAGAAAAACCTGTGTAATGATAAAAAGTAAAGAAAACAGGATGTTATGAGTAGAGGCCGGAAAAATTCGCGGGTTCACTGACCTGAATGTTAGCTTACAAGAATATTTGTGAAATCTTGCAGACAGCAGCTGTTTATTAGATACTCGCTGACACTGTGAAATGCGCCTGTACTCCATTATAGTTTTATTATTGGCCCAGCTACTTCCAGGAAGTGTCGAGTAAGTCAACCACCAATTGTGAACGTGATACAGACCTATAGTTGCTGGGATTCTAGCTTGCCCCTAACAGAAAACGCGAATTTTTCAGGTCTCTAGTTATGAGTAGGGCCACGATTTTGTCGCGAAAATATTTATGCCCCACTTTGTGTCAGTGTCTCACGTGCACAGCGGCAGTTCTGTTTCAAGGTTATTGGCAGCGTGTCTTTGTTCAGACACGTTTCTCATTTGACTGTACCAATCAGAATAAGTGAATAAGATTATTTTGAGTCTGTACGTCTATAATTTGCCAAGGCCAGTGAGAGTAAAATCATCCAATCACAGACGATATAGCAGAGCTGCAGGTGTGCACATGACGCATCGAAACCAAATGTTGCAAAAATCTTTTCGCCATAAAATCGTGGCTCTAGTTATGAGTATAATCAATTTCGTAGGTACATACATCCCATACAAATTAACACGTATGCAAATTTTTCATGGCTGTTCTGTGAGTGTGGCCAAAGCTCCACGAAGATTGATCATGTATGTCTACTAACAGAAACGGGAAGTATATAATGTAGGCCTTGTATCTCATCCTTATCTAAAAGCCGGACGTTTCTGTGCATCGAAAAAAATCCGGCCGGACGCAAAACAAATGCGTAAAATGGATATGAAGTTTTGACGAACGTACGGTAAACCTAGTCGCGGATAAAGACGACTAGTAGATAGTTTGAAAACAACGTGTGTTTTAAAAAAAGTTCTATTTACGGGTTTTCACTACATCGACGCATATTAGGACCATAATTCAGGCCACATCGTCATCCGGGTGTCTTAATAAGACTGAGGTATGTACAAAAAATAAATATTTGTCTTAAAAATCTGGAACGTGGAGAACTTGCAAGAATCAATAAACTAATGGGCAAGATTTCTTTAACAACGACGTACGTGTGTGATCCAACTGGCGTGCGTGTGATTTTAAGCGCATGTTAAGAGTCAAACGCGGGACACTCGTAGCTATTAACGTGTTTAAGATTTTATCAAGTGTGTACGTTTACAATACCACTTATTATGAAATATATATGTGTGAAAATTCATATTTTAGACACCATGTGACCAATTCGAACCAAATTAGGTTCACTTTTTTTGGGTAGTTAAGGCTTCTGCCTACCTCGGAGCGCGGCGGGAGCGAGGATAGACATTTACACGTTAAACTAAATTCCGTGTAACTCAGCAACCCTTTGAGATATCGCTTTCGGATGGAAACAGTTTTCTGCATTGAGAAGAGGAGAATACTGCTTCGTAAACGAAAATGCGAAAATAATTTTATGAGTACAGGGTTTCGAGTGTTTAATCGGCACAAAAACACTTATTTGCTCATAGTTTCCAGGGTATTGATATAACTTGCTAAAAGATTCCCTAGCAGTGTGGGCCGTATCGTAATGAACAAAAAAGTCAGTGGTGGCATATATGTAGGTCTGAAAGTGACTGAGATATTTAGGAATATAATTTAGCCTGTAACGCCCTATCCTTGCTGCTGCCGGGGCTCTGAGGTAGGCAGAGTCCTTAATGCTTATGCTTCAAAATTTTTTTGAGGTCCTATAAACAGGAGTTATAAAGTGTGTAATTTTAATTTCGAAGAATATGTTTTTAGGCCAAAGGAATGATAATTGAATGGTGTTATGCAGAAGGCATCCAAGCCACAAATGTAAAGGACAGACAAAAAACAAGCTCCTGAAATATTATACATTAAAATTTCAGTAGCTAAGCAACCAAACTCAAGCAGATATAGGTTATTTGAAAATTAGATGTAATAATTAAAAATGACAATTAAGTAACAATTGTTTGTGTTCTACTTTGAGATGTGGGATGGTCTCTTTCTGCATAACGCCATTCAATAGTTAGTGGATGAAAGGGTAGGCCAGACAAGTAGCGTAGCGCATGGCCACCCCGGGTGAGACCGGTGAGACGTCGGACCCTGGCAGCGCCGTGCTTGTCGGCAAAGCCGGTATGGAACTGAGATAGTCTGTGTGAGAAAGGTGTTAGTTGCATTAAGGAAAAAAAAATTATTTTCGAGGTTTTAAACTGAACATTTTTGCTACAACACATTTGATTCGGGCACAGCACTTTTCGCTACCACTGAAGTAAATTTAGTTTTGTAGGCCCCCAGTTAGCTTCATGTGGATCACTGGTTATTGTCACCGATGAGATAAGTAAAAGGAATGAAAATAAAGCTCTTCAAGTGTAAAACATCAAATTCGTACTTTTTCTTCCACTGTTACAAAAATGTATTGCACGAGTCCAGTTGATTTTACACATACATACACACAAACGTAACACACACTGTGTACATAATGTAACATAATGCCAGGTTGTCCAGAAAAAACCGCATAATAAGAACACCACGCGAATCCTGGGCAAAAGTGGAGACGAAAATGTATGTAGCAAAGTGTCGTACGGCGACGTTTTGTGTGTACGACGTGGCAACACGGACGGAGAATGTCCACTCTAGCGCTCCACGCCCAGGCGTGGTACGAGAAGTAAACGTAGAATCACGTTTGGACTGCTTGGGTTTTATCAGGTCAGACATGTATCGTCGGCATAATAAGCAACCCTCGTAACTCCACTTTTTCAAATTGTTACATTTTAGCTCTATCTTGTGGCTGTTTACGTACTACACAGCCTGGAAAAATGTTAAGCATAACAATCGATTGTAGTATTAAAAACAGCCAAAGAGGAATACTCGTAACTCCGGATTTGAATCTTTGGTCAGAAAACTATGTAACTCCATAAAAAATTCTCCTCAAATAAAATTCAAAGAACTATGTTATACAAATCTGCTTAGGATTTGTAATTATATATATTACAAAATTGCAGTGGTACCACAAATAATTTGTACTACAGTTTTTTGTTCCTCCTGAAAAATTTCTATTCATGGAGTTAACGGGGGTTTCTTATTAGGCCGACGATATATGCTAGTAGTTGTTTATAATATTATTTTGCGATGCGGATTCCCTCCAGCGCCATTCTCTGGCACAAAACTAGCTGCGAAATTTTCGATACTGGGTTCTCGGTGAGTGCGAAGATTATCGCGAAGTTGCTGTATTCTCAGGTTCGCCTCCTCCTTTCCTCTGACCAATATCCGTCCAGTTGGGGAACACTCACCTGAGGATACCGTTACAACATCCTTGAAGAGCGCGCAGTCGTTATATTATCGAAGCTTCGTCCAACCCCTAAAACCGGGAAAAGCTTATGGTCGTGCTGGGAATTTATCACATTGGTTTAAAAACACATAAATAATTTTTTAACGGAATGTTTTGAAAAAGTTCAGGACTAAGAGCAGTCATACGCTGCACAATTCTGTGTAAGAGTTTTGCAAAATATTGCACCGTCCGTTCGCTAAATATTAATTTGTTTGATTTTGTCTCAATTTGACAACAAAATGGGTGCATATTTGGGTGCAGAAATGTGAAAACCTGTGAGGTTTAGTGCTACAAAATAAAACCAGGTACACCTAACATATTTGTGATAAAACTACGTAAGGATTCTTCGATATAAAAAGTATGTTGGTAAATTTTTTTTTTTTTCAAATCACTAGCCTTATGTCATCACCGACATGTGAATATGGTCTGGGGGAGTGTATTTTTAAGGTCAGATATAAATAGAGCCCACGATAGCTTAGTGGGCAGCGATTACAGAGTACTGACAGCAGATGCTACACGACACCTGCTGGCATACTTGGTCTTGTACAATCTCTCTCTCTCTCTCTCTCTCTCTCTCTCTCTCGCTCTATATATATATATATATATATATATATATATATATATATATATATAAATAAATGAAAGCTGACTGATTGGCTGACTGACTGACTGACATATCAAACTGCAGCTCAAACCACTGGACCTAGAATCGTGAAATTTTTTGTGAGGGTTCCCTTCATGTCGTAGGCGAGCACTAAGAAGGGATTTTTCGAAATTCGACCTCTAAGGGGGTGAAAAGGGGTGAAATGTGTCTCCGAAGAAACGTTGATAGATCTCGAACCCGACGGCCAATCATGATGATTTTTACTTTAATAGGACACTAGCCAATTTTAGGATTTTTAGAAGTTCAACTTTTAAGGGGCTGAAAAGACCTTAAATGTGTTTCCAATCAACTATCGATATATATCGAACCCTTCGGGATAGAGAGTTGATATTCACTTCAAAATATTGCTTACGTAAATCCACAAAAAGGAGTTTCAGGTTTTTTTGAAATTCGATCCCCAGGCAGTAAAAAGGGGCAAAATGTGTTTTTAATGAATCGTCTTTATCTTTGAAACACAATTGGCTATCGTCGTGATTTTAACTTTAATTGGTTACTTTTACAAATGTCTATGACAGGACTCAAAATCGTTTCGAAATTCTTTATTTAAAGGGGTGAAAACACGTGAAATGTGTTTTCGATTATCCTTCCATATCTATCAAATCAATCGAGATATCGAAGTGCTCTTTGCTTTAAATTGGTGCTTTTATAAATATCCCAAGTACCATTTAAAATATATTTTCTGAATTCGGCCCTAAACTGGTTGAAAATGGAGTAATATGAGTTTTCGACTCACATTCGATAAATATCGATCCCATAGTTTTTTATATAGAGACGTGATTTTTGTTTAGTATTGATGCTTACTCAAATAGCTAATAAGTAATTTCAGGAATTTTCGAAATTCGCCACCTAAGGAGGTGAAAAGGGGTGAAAAGTGGTGAAAAGCGTTTCCAATTAATCGTCGATATATCTTGAACCCAGCGGGCTAATGTTGTGTTTTTTACGTCCACGAGATACCAATAAAGTATTCTAAAACGTGGTTAAAGGGTTTTTCGAAATTTTCTCTCTTAAGTGGTGAAAAGACCTTGGGCGTGTTTTAGATAAATCCTCGATATCTATCGAACCCGTCGAGATATACAATTAATTTTTGCTTCAGGATGATGATCACAGAAATTATCGCAAAACGGTTTTCAGATTTTTTGAAATTCGATTTCTCAATACTGTGGTGCAGGGTTGATATGTTTTTTTTTTTTTTTTTAGTGAATGATCGATTTTGATTCGACTGAACGTGCTAGCAATGTGATTTACACTTCGGTTGGATACTTATACAAATGTCTAAGATGTAAATTTAAAATATTTCGAAATTCGACACCCAAAAGGGTGAAAAAGCACAAAATTTGTTTTCCATCAACCCACGATATCTATCTAACCAGTAGCGTTGTTGAGGTGTTGTTCGCGTCAGAGTGAAGCTTTCGTAAATATTTTTAAAAAATATGTATGTAATTTTTTTATAAGAAACGTGATTTTTAAGAATAAAACTTAGTTGGTCCAATAATCAAGGCAGACGATCTGAAAAGCAGGAACGAGCAGCGAGAAACAACTTATACAGGAGTTTCACTACAGTAACCTATCGAGACGTGGTGTTGTACAACCTCTATGAGCCCAGGACGCAGATATTTTATTTTTTTTTTTTTAATAAATTTTATTTTCATGAATTATTTCGACGTTACGTGACGCAGTTGTTTGTCACTCAGGTCTGAATTCCGGGAGGTCTGGGCTCGAATTCCGTTAAAAGCTGCGTACGAACGTTCAATTCTGACACACAAAAAATACAAGGCAGATCGAATTAGTACAGTTTGCATGTAGTGTTTAAAAGGGGTAAAATTGCAGTTCGCTTTCCACTTAGGTTCCTCTACAATATCAGCTGACATATCGTCGGTATACTGCCAAAAGTGATTAAGTCATAAATGCTATTTCGTTTAAAAACAGTATTAAATTGTAGATATTAACATAAATGTGGTATGTTACTATACTGTGACACAACAGTACGAAACGACGAATAGACTTTAAACTTGGGCAATTGTTCGTGAACAACATATACCCTACATATTCCTAGCATTTTTATAATTTTATCTCATTTTGAATTTGTCACTTTTGGCAGTAAACCGACGATATATCATCTCACTAATCTCAGGTTTGGGGCACCAAATACGTTTGCGCGAAACCTTTACCCTCTGAAACTTTGTAATGTCAATAAAGTTAAAGTGAATATTTTGAAAATATATAATTGAGGGCACCGTCATCAATGGTTGTGCACAGGGTAAAATGATGTTTCTCATTCGATTAACCTCTTACCTTAGGTGTCTGTAACTACCCCACAACGTCAAATAGGCAGGGCTATAAATAAGGCCCAGGCGAAGTCGCTGTTAGTGGCAGGGTCAAACTTAAGACTGCTTTTCGCGTGGGCAGCTATAGCTACTTATCCTGCTGCAGAGTTAGTTCAACTAGCCGCTTGGACATTCTAATACTTGATGACTGAAGTATCATTTGTTTTATGTACGAAAAGATTATTCTGTTAAAGTAAATATTATCAGTTACGAATAATACTCGCGAGAAAGCCGCGGGGGACTGCTAGTCTTATATGAGACTCTTTATATACGGCGGAAAACAGGCCTCCATTCAAGCTGGTACCGAAGATTCATATAAGGCTTAATAGATTGTCTCAATCTTGGAGAGGAAAAAACGACAGTGGCCAAGGAATGGCCAGTCTTCATTTACGCACTGGTCCATGCAATTAATGTTTTGCCAGCCATGTCGCCAATTTGAGCCAAGGCAATGGAGGCTGCAGTAGATGTGAGAAATGCTGCAATAAATTCCATGCTGTATGTACATTTACGGAATAGTTAAAGGAAAAATTAATATTTTCACATGCATCTTTTGCCGCCTTTCAATTCGTATATAGTTTGTGTTGAGGGTCGCACAAATAACTTTTCCCCACTGCCCCATTTTTAGTATTAACTTTTCGCTCAAACTACTTATCAACCACAACATGCAACATCAATACATGCACTAATGTGTAAACAAAAGCCAAGTTAACGCCAATTCACAAGCCAATCCCTTTGATTTTGAACGAAAAATCGACAATGAATGGCCAATGCTTCCAACATATAGTCAACATTTCAAGATCGGCCAAGCATTAGTCGATTCCTTCCAAGGTCGGGTGATGATGTCTATCTACATTTTGTGATCCATTAGATGGTCAATAATATGAGGCGTTCCTGCTCCAACAGTACTTACGTTTACACGTTCCTGCATCCGTGTGACTTCGGGCCACGATTCTTGGGCTGTAGTTCCGTTTTTGTATTATTATTATTGTTATTATTATTATTATTATCGCTTGATCTAGCATGTTCCATCCGACCCGAATAGATTAAATTTGCTCTCATCGGAAAAAATAACTTTATTAGAAAAAGCAGGCTCTTTATTTCTGTGTTGTTTTGCAAAAGCAAGACGTTTCTCGTCTGACTCACTTCAGAAATGAAACCTTTCTCGCAAGCAACGCGACCATTGTACCCTTCGTTGTTCAACCCCCGGCGCACTGTGCTGCAGATACCGGAAGCCCTTGACTTGACAACTCTTCCACAATGTGAAAACCTCAGGAATAAATAATGATAAACCTCATTCCTGTAGCGTTCACCTTAGTTGTAATAAAGTATGTCAAATCTGGACAAAAGCGTTACATAAATTTATCATTTATTATGAGGGTTAAAATAAACTACCTACGTATTTTGTAAATTAGTACTGTGTTTGTTTTCGAATTTATGGATAGGAATATTTTACGTCGGCTGTCTTACAATGTTGGATTTAATTATTTACTCCTGAGGTCTTCGTACCTGAAGTACTTAATTTAGGATCTTATTTAAGAATGTTCACCTGGCAAAAAATAATTATTTTATATTTGCATGACAAACTGTTCCTTTTATAGGCGTTACTTGTGATTACATTTTCCACGTGTAAACATTTTTTAGCTCTCATAGTTTTCCCATAGAGTCATGTCAAAGTCAAAATTTGCAAGTTACGGGAACATAGGAATAACAAAAACCAAGTAACTTACTCGAATGTAATTAGTTACACTGAAATGAGATATCATGAGCAATATGCTAAAATATTTGAAAACACACAACAAAGTCCTTCTGTCTTATTTAAAAATTGCCATAAATGAAGTAAATTGTAATTTTCAATTTTTTTTAGTTACAAGGGAATTTCATTGCGTCTTTTGAAATCTTTTAGCATATGGCCCGTGATATTTAATTTCAGTGTAAAACATTTCATTCTAGTAAGTAACTATTTTTTTTATTTTTATTCCTATGTTTCGAAACTTGCAAATTCTGACTTTGACACGCCGCTATGGAAAAAATATGAAAGCTAAAAATTGTTACGAGTGGAAAATGCAGTCACAAGTAACGCCTATAAACGAACACTACACCGTGCAAATATAAAATTATTATTTTTTGCCACGTGAACATCCTTAATTAGACGAACCACTCTGCGTTTATCTGCAGCAGTCAACTTGCCTATGCGTCCTTTTTTCGGCCTATTATGGACTGAACTGTCGAACGAGGTCTTCGTATATGTGCCGAGATCTCTCTCAAAGATTTGCACCGGTTGTATAGTTTAATAACGAACCTACGTTCCATTTTCACTAGTTTATTTACCATTACGCCCCAAGTTGACGCCTATTGTTGGTCACTCATCCACACACACCTGCAGTCCAATTCTAACTGAACAACATCTTCTGGAATGAGCTCTCATTGAACCACAATGGCGTGTGTCACTGTTTACAGAACTTGTTCATGCCCGTACGAATACTTCTGACATGAGCGATATTTATGACGAATTAGTTAGTTGTCTACATTTTGCTACTTTACTTCGTGTGAATTGTGCATTAAGTACAGGCTGAGTCACAGCGGAGTGTGTTAATTTCGTGTGGTGATAGCTCACAATAAGCCATTTAAAAATGTGATTTCAATTTGTCTTTAAAGTGAAAATTGTTAGAATAATTCTACACTGAAAAGAAACTTTCAAATTACGTTTAAAATTAACATTTCAAAAACTACTTAATTAAAATAACGAAACTTTTTACAGTGTCTTACAAATGATTTTACTTCATTCTCGGTCATTTAGTTTGGTAATGCCATTGGCTCATCAATGTTCGAATGGGACACGACACATTTCTTTTGCTACTATCTTCGGATCACCACTGTAATTCATGTTCTACTATACAATATTAAAGCATCACGCTTATTAGATAGATTACACGCCTTGCAAGGAAGTCACAATGCCTGCATATGTTTCAGGCGTTACACAAATACGTAAATTTTACATACGATTGTCTCGGAAACGGTTAACTGTAGCAATTTCAGCCAAGACGACCATTTTAATTAAGTTAGAAGCAGAAGAAAAGGTGTCCTGCCACATTTGAACAGGGACGGGCCAATGGCATTATCAAACTAAATTACTGAGAATGAAGTAAAGTCATTTATACGGTACTGTGCAAAGTTTCGTTAATATTAAGTAGTTTTTGAAATTTTAATTAAAACGTAATTTGAAAGTTTATTTTCAGGGTAGAATTACTCCAACAATTTTCACTTTAGAGACAAATTTAAAACACAATTTCGACATGGTTTTTTTATGATCTATCCAGAAAACCTCTACTTCTCCATTATTCATAATTATTACTGAATTAAAATTCTCACTATACATTACATTATACATTACGTTATAAATACTCACAGTTCGGCTAGTAGAAGTGTCTGAGAAGAGAATTTGGCTCCGGCAGTACTACAGCGGAAGAGTTGTAGAGTTTTTGGACGGTGCATTAGCGTGTGTGGGACGGGCGAACAGTTTAGGCTGTTGTAATTAGCGAGACAGAGTTTTGCATTGATTAACGAGACTTTTTAAGTGAAGAGTGACTGATGTTTTGTTAGGACTTCGTTGTGTGAGATGGACAGACACTGATATACTGCTTAATCAGAGCTAGAATACAAGTTGTTAGAAATATCAACTGAGAATATTTTTGTTAATATATATATAACATTGTGAAATGTGTGCAAATAAGTGTTGTTATTATTGCACATTGTTTTGATAAGGTTGTAATAAATTATGAAATTTAATTAAATTTATCAAGTAATCCATTTAGATTGAACTGGGCAGCGCACAGGACGACTAACTTGTAACAGTTATTATATATGCATTCTAGGTATTAAGATAACTGTGTGACATACTGGGGGAATAGGTAGTAAACATTAAAACAAGACGAACTATCTTATAGAACAGGTGTCCAAAATGCATTCTTTAGCAGATATGCACACACATTCTCAGATTTCTTCTAGGTGTTCTAGTAAGTAGATATAAAATTATGCCAAACATCTATATTCTTGTGTGAGACGACAAACAAGTTAAGAGTATGGTGAGAGACAGATAATCTGTTGTAATAATAGTATAGAATGTTAGTATTCTATTACGTAGTCAAATTTGAAGAACGGATTCCTGGAAAGCAGTTTTTGTAGAGACGAGTAGGTTTACAGAAAATCCGTTACAGCTTTTGATTGCGTGGCAAAGAATGTAAATAGGGCGCGTTTCAGTAATGGGACAGTATTTCATCGCCGTTTTGTAGTAACATTTTCAAGTAGAAATTATCAATTTTAAAACCGAATCACTGCTTATCAAGACAGATTTTCATTCTCAGAATTACATGAAAGCGGTGTGCTGGTATTTTAAAATGAGTAGTTACATCTAAAAATAATTTAGACTATAATATTTAAGAGAATCGCGTATTTAATTTGCTCTGTTTGAAGTAAATATAATCTCGCAAATGAAAACTCATACTTCCAGTTACAATATTGATGGCGATTGCCGCGTGCTTTGTATGTTCCTAAATTGTTATGATTAATGATCACTGAAAACGAGTACTCTAAAAATGTACCCTCTATACACTAAACATTAAAAAAATCAGCTGTAATGCAAATATCAGCGCAAAAGAAGGTCTGGCAAACCTTGCAATATTACAATAAAAGATAACAATGTTTCCGTCGTGACTTCGTAAGCTGTCTTTTGAAAAATAATAGCTTGGTGCTCACGGACAATATGTCGCGGCACATTGCTGACTGGAGACTGACGACAAAACGTACTTGGTTACATTTGACGGTAGAGATTGTGAGTGTACTAGGGTAGCAACATGTTGGCAGGACTGGCAGCTACACATGTTTCGCTGTGGTGTTGTCACGACAGAACTGGCGTCATTACAGCGGCAAGTACTTAGCAATAATTTCAGTCTGTGTTCACATAAATTCTTTGGGGTTATTGCACGTGTGTTTTCTGGCGCAAATGAACTTAAAACTGCGTCGCTCGCCTTTAAAGAAATCTGCATTGCTGGTGTTCTGACAGGCAGTAGAAAAACGAAGTTGTATGAGATTTGACATAATGTGGTGTGATATAAAGTATATTATTGATTAGATAAACAGGAACTGAAACACAATAACTGCTGTCATATGGATAATGTGCTACATATTTAGCTTATGGCTTATCTATCAGAGAACAAATCAATATGCTTCCGATTCTCACTGACAATGTGTTTGATTTAAGAAAATGTTTACAAATAAAATGGTTTCACATTGAAATATTTTGGAAGTGTCAACGGAAGCTTACAGGTCATGAGAAAATTAAACGAGAAGCAACTAAAAAATTAGAAAGAAAGGGCCGTAACTCGGTACATCAGAGTGGCAACCCGTCCTCTCCTGGGTTTCTAGCTAGACAGGATGACGTTCGAAGGCTCCATAAACTAGTTCACTGGTTTTCATGTTTTAGAGTCTAGCAGTTCTTCAACGTTTGTTCCAACCAGCTGCCAAAGAGCGGGTTTCAGTGTGAAGTAATTTTATGCACAGATTTTAGGTTGAATGATTAGGCTTTTAATGTACAGGATGTCTACAATGTCTTGTTAGCCCTTTGTATGTAGACTATGCATATTGTTATGGTATTATGATGTTATGGTATCTTGTGTTGTAACATAATCTTAAGTATCTAGTGGATCCGTTTGGGCTCTTTCATTCTCATGGCAGAGAATAATTTTGCGCCGAAGCATTTGCGGGCTGATACGAGCAAAAGCAAGTCTCACTGCTTCTTTGAGTTCATCTATGGTTTCGTAGCGCTGCTGTGCAACACATTCCTTTATGAAGCCCCAAAGGCTATTATCACACGTCGAGGGATCTGGGCTTCGAGGTGGCCATTGAAGTGGAGCAGGCAGCACTGCTGAACCTTGGCCAATCTAACGATTTAGAAAGACCTCAACAAGGTATTCCCTAACAGAGATGGTATAACGGGCTGGCGCTACATCCTGTTGGAACCACACATCATTCAGAATACCAAGTTCCTCCAGTTGTGGCACAAAACAGGTACGAAGCATGCCCAAATAATTTGCCTGGTCACTGTACCATCAAAGAAATATGAATCAAACAAATGTCGATTGTTCATTGCAGCCCATATCATGACATGTTGCAGATTATTTTCCAATTCCTTGACATAATGTGGTTTTTTTCGGACCACAACACAACATTCCGTGATCGACAGCCTCGATAGATGACACACTCATAACTGAAAATGACCTTTCCATGTTCTGGGATTGTGTCGAATGTCTGAAGACGCAACGCAAATGCATCCCGTCTGCGAGCTAAATCATTGTCTGACAACTCCTGAACGAACATGGGGCGATATGCGTGAAGATGCAGGTAGTTCTTCATGTGTTTATGCAGTGTCGATCGCGGTATTCCAAGCTCCGCTGATCGTTTGCGGAGCGACTTCTTTGGTGATCTCATTACTGATTCCTCGACTTCGACATTGTTGCACTCCGGTTGCAGGTCTTCCAGTTCGTGGTTTATCTTTGATGTTGCCCGTTTAAAAGAATTTGTTCCCAACGCAGAAGTGTTTGTTTTGGTGGCGCCTCCTTGTGGAATCGTTGTTGAAAATCGGCACGCACTTCACGAAGTGTCTTCCCAGTATGAGGACGTTCGTGAACCCAAGCACTCACAACAATCCTCTGTTACAGGGTGTATTCGCTGGTATCACACATGGTTCACATTCCTTGTCTGCAACACAATCTAATACATGCAATTAATCCACTGGATACTTAAGGTTATGTTACAACACAAACTACCATAACATCATAATACCATAACAATATGCATAAACTATACACAGGGGGGTAACAAGACATTGTGGACACTCTATATAGTTGAATTTTAACTAAGAGCCTCGTTGACGATTTCACTGCTTAGTTTGTATCAGGATAAAATCGACCTTACCGAAGTTTTCCGCCGCTCAGAAAAAAATTCAGAAATTAATAATTTCTGATCGGGAAGAACTCTGGCCGCATCGATTATCTCGTCCTTCCTTCTCTAGGATTTCGGATGAAGACTGAATCCTCGGTCCTTGAACCAAAAGTTGACGGCAAGCATGTCCTTTTCCTCACGATGTTGAAAACTTTCTCTGTTGTAAAAATTTTCAATCCATCCGTTCCAAACAGCTACGAGTAAGCCTCAGCTCTGGCAACAATTTTCTCCTAGTCCACCACTACTTATAGATTCACAGGATCGGATCAGGCTGTTGTCCTCAGTAAGATCAGTTAAACTACATAAATATTTGTATGCTCCATCGAACAACGAGAAAAAAAACAAACAAAGAAGTTACATAAGGTAAGTGAACTTTAACTGGCGCGAGATGTCTGTGACCATGGACACGGTCGTAGAAGAACAGGTCTGGACACTCGCATATCTAACAATGTATTTTGCTTGACCCCCTTGTTGTTTGGCTGTAGTTCGTCAAGTTACTGATAGTGTTGTACTTTTTGGCGCTGTTTTCCGGGCGGTCGGACTCAAACTCCGTCCACTTTTTTCCATTGTTGAATTTATAAAGTAAATAAAGATTGCTGGAGCCTTTTCTTAAATTTGTGAGCGAAGAAAGTATTTCATAAATTGATAAAAAAATACGTTTTGGTAAATTGTTTAACTTATCGGAAAGGAAATGGGCGGAGTTTAGTCCTACCGCCGTAACATCAGCGCCAATAAAACACAATATTCTCGGTAACTTGGCGAACTACAGCCAAACAACAAGGGGGTCAAATATTCAGGCGAGTGTCCAGACCTGTTCTTCTACGACCGTGACCATGGATGAATGAAATATTTACAATACTTTTTATGAATCTTTGACCATAGACATTTAAATATTTTATCTGTAACATGAGCATTTTTTTATTCTTTTGGGGAAGTTCCCAGAGAGCATTGCTCTATATAGGGACTGTACAGAGTTTTGGCAGTTTGGAATACATGTTTACATTAGTCATCTATATCTGTTGACACAATTACATATTGATGATTACACTATCTTTTAACACACATAATAGAAATAACTAGTTTACAAGATTCTTTAATACTTTTTATAACTCTATTAGCAATTCTTTGATTTTCCAATTTTTTTGTACTGTAAGTATTATTATAGTTATTCCTAATACATTTCATAAGTTAATAACTTACATATGCAATAACTGCAAAACAACAAGATTTAATACAATTGAGAAACAGATTTCGTTATTGACGTTGCACGACAGAACATTTAACAAAACTACACTGCAGATCAGAAAATCTTAGTAAATAATATTGTATTGCACTTGTCTCTGAACTAATTTATTGCTCTTAAATTACGTTTTTTTTATTATTTTCAAAGCAGTATGTTAGAAATATAGCTTAAAAATTTATCGTCTGAGAATGTATGTAATTTTTTTACATACAGCCCAAATATGATTTATAACCACATTTTAAAAACAATTTTAGTGTCTCGATTTCTTTAATTGTAATAGGCAAGCAATTGTATAATTTTGCGACATTTACCATTACGCTATTTGACCCATACTTGGTGGTTTTCATGGTGTTCATATGTATATTTTTCATTTGTCTTGTTTTGTGTTCATGCACAATTTGGTTGCTAAGCAAGTGGAATATTACACAGTATTTGTATATTAATGGCTTGGTACACGTACATCATGCTAGCTAGATAACTGAAACTGCATACTTAATGGTCTAATTTTTGTATTTTGGAAGTGTGTGTGATGGGGTAAGGTAAGGTAAGCCGTATAATACTTTTACTGCCCGTTTCTATAAAACTTCTAATTCTCTTATCAACCCTATTGATCTATGACCCCATATAATGAACATTTACTGTAGGTGTGAGTGTATTAGTGAATAGTATATGTTTCCCCAAAAACGAGTTGGTGCTGTCTTTTTAAACGGCGTAGGATACCGATCACTTAAGCGGTTTTAGTTTTGTTGTAACTGACATGAGGAACCCAGGTTAGGTTGCTGTTAATATGTAATCCCAAATATTTTACTACATTTACTCTTTTAACTGGCTTGTTATTTTTGATTAATGTCTGAAATTGTGACTGTGAGTTTTGCGATCATAATGTAACATGTATTTTCAACATTAATAGTAAGTTTATTGTTAATGAGCCAGTTATTGACTGCATTTAAATTCTGTTGTACATCTGTTATCAACTGATTTGAAGTATTGGATTTATAAAATAGTCCAACATCATCTACAAATAAGATAAGTAGGTCCTTTAGCGGCAGTGCTCCTAATTCATTGATGTAAATTAAAAACAAAAAGGGTCCTAAGACTGACCTTTGTGGCACACCATAAGTTACTTCTACCTCAATACTATTCTTCCTATTGACAGAAACATATTGCTTTCGTTTATTCAAATAAATAGAAAACCACTTATGGGCAATGCCTCGTATTCCAGCATTCTCAAATTTTTTTTAACAGCAAACCATGATGTACTGTATGCAAGGCTTTATTGAGGTCTATAAATGTTGCATCTGCAATCATTCCCTCATCCAAGCCTTTCTCCAGTGCTGGTATTAGATCCATTATGTCATTTGTAGTCGAGGATTTCTCCATAAATCCATATTGATAGGGGTAGAAATACTATTCTTTATTCAAGAAGAGCTTTACCCTAAATTTGACACATTTTCCGATGATTTTTTGATATGACTGGTAGGATTGAGACAAGCCTCAGTCTTAGGTCCATCCTTATAGACAGATATTACCGTTTTATGTCACAAAGAATATACCTATTGAACCCGAGAATGTTTTACGGTGCTAATTTATTTATAAGCTACAAACTACTGAACGGTAACTTAAATGCAGTCTACCAGAAACTTTATAACATACGTAGCATACTGTTAGTTTAGAGAGTTGGCAAGAAGAAATTAAGAAACGCATAAAAGTGAGACATACCAATTCTAAACTGAATAAAAAATCGTATCCCATGAAATTTGCATCTCCTCTTTATCTGAAAATACAAGTAACACGGTCGTCATCGTAAGACCTTTATTCAGCAGGAATAAATGTCCAAGAAACTCCTATGTTCAGTTTGTTGGTAAATGAATATTTTATGCAAGGCAGTACGCAAGAATAAATTTCGAACCCTATCAACTAGAATTCTTGACACACGGAGTTCGATAACCACTTTGTAGTACGAGCGAACGTCAAAGAACGCTTGTCAAGCTACTGCCCAAATACAATGAAACTTGACTCGTGGGAGACTCGAAGAGTTCGTAGGTACGATGAAGAAGTGGGAAGAATTACATCATTAAAAGACGACGACACTTTTACGATAAAAGACCCGATTGTCATGCCACGAAACGATGTCACGAGAAAAATTAGTAAACTGTTTGGTGTCTGACCTTTTGTATATTCACGTAATATTCTCACAGATAACTGTCATCGCTGTAGCAAGCAAAGAATCTGATGTAAAATTATCTCTAGGTTTTACTTCGGTGATACTTATGCATTTCTGAATTATTATCTCTAGCATATAAAAAACATTATTTTAAGCTCCATAGACATTAAATATTTTACTTAAAATAAATATAAATCATTGAAAGTTATTACTTACCCAACTGAGTAAACCGGGTTGTGTTGTTTTGTATCGTTATGTTTATCATTCGGCGTTTTACATTTGTAGCCTATCTTTACTTTCGACTTTTGACTAGGTAACTTCTCTTAAACCTTCTTACCGATTGCTTTTTGATTTGTGAATTACTTTGGTGTTGCATACGTCTTGTAACATTGCCTGTTACTTCTACGTTGTATTCGACAAATTTGTGATCGCCCCGGGTTGTTGAAGGCTCTTGTCCTTTTATAAGTTGTAGTTTTAAGTTAGACAATTTATATTTTCATAAATACTAACCCATTTATATAAATTAAGCATTTTTTTAGTTTTTGTACTTTTGTATCGAGTAATGCATCTTGTTATTCCCGAATAATTATAATTTTATTTGAATTATTTAAACTTCAATATATGTACTTTTTTTTTAATTTTTTGTTGTCAGTTGAGTGATGGACATAATTAAACAATTTTTTTTGTTTACAATCTTATACATTTTTTTGGGCACAAATACGAGCGATAGTTTGTAGATGTGAAATTCCAGTTAATAAAGCTGAGTAGGGTTCACAAACATCTCTCCCCAGTGAGGTCATTAGAGATTTTTTTTTGCACACAACTTTACACGAAGATAAGAATTAGGAGAATTATCATCAGCGGCATACTGGTTAATTGTGCGAGCGAAAATCGTGTAATGTAAGCAATGTTAAATAATATGAAGCAAAAATGTCGATCTTTAAATACTCATGCAAATTTTCAACGCTTATACACGTTTTATGTTTTCCGCCAACTTGATGCCATCATACACTAAATGGAAGTGACTGAAAACTCGTTTGGTAAGATTATCATTCACTAATATGACTAAGATGTTGATGGTGAAAGCAAACCACGATTGACGATCATCTGAGGTTAAAAGACTGCGCGTAACAAGTGATAAAATGTAACTTTCTTAAATATAATGCACCACGCGTACATATTTTGTCAAATTTCTTCACTGAAATTGTTAACTTGTGCAGGCTACAATCATGACCCCCATTATATGCGGATGCTGATGGTAACTGATGGATATTTTCTTGTACAAGCACTCATACTACCTGCTGCTATTAACAAACATTGATGGTTTTATATCTTTTAGAAACCTTGATTTCTTTATCTTCTTGAAAACAAACGAGAAAATGACTGTCTTTTTTTAATAGCATTCGCTTACATAAAATCGATTTTACTTTCCAACGGATACAATTTTCACCAGAACACCACATGTTATTTACCGCAAGTAAATAGCTCTCACGGTAAAGCGAACGTTTAGTAATAATGTAAATGGTGAAATAACTAATATATATATATATATATATATATATATATATATATATATATATATATATAAAGCACACTGACTGGCTGACTAAATGAGTGAGTGACTGACTGACTGACATATCAAACTGCAGCGCAAACCAATGGACGTAGAAACATGAAAATTTTTGTAAGGGCTCCCAATAGGTCGTAGGCGAGCACTAAGAAGGGATTTTTGACCCTTAAGGGGGATGAAAAGGGGTGAAATGTATTTTCTAATATTCATTTTCATAGCTTAAACCCGACAGCCTATCGTCTTGATTTCTACTTCAAAGGGCCAATCATAAAGATGCATACTAGACAATTTCAAGATTTTTCGAAATTCAACTTTAAGGGGGTGGAAATACTTTAACTGTATTTTCGATTACTTATCCATATCTATCGAACCCTTTTGGATTCAAAGTTTCTTTTCCCTTCAAAATGATCCCTACGTAAAATACCAAAAACAAGCTTAGATTTTTTGAAATTAGACTCCCAAGGATTAATACGGAGGAAATTTGTTTCTTATTTATTGTATGTTCAGCTCGAACCCAGTAGATTAGCGTCGTGGTTTTCACTTCAGTTAGATACGTATGCAAATTTATAACACGAGACTTCAATATGTTCTGAAATTCGATAATTATGGGGATGAAAAGACATACATTGTGTTTTAGATTATTCTTCCATAATCGAACTAGTCGAGATATAAATAGTGTAGTTTGTTGAGAAAAATTTTTACGTAAAGATCCAAAATACTACTTTAGGATATTTTCCACATTCTACTCCAAAGAAGAGAAAAAAAGCTTGAAATGTGTTTTTGATTCTTGATAGATTTATACGTCGATTCCACTTATCTTTTAGAAATGTATGCGATTATTGCATAAGATTAATACTTACTGAAACACCGGAAATATAGTTTATTTATTTTTCCGAAATTGGACACCTAAGGGGGTGAAAAGTTATGAAATTTGATTTTCCACCTATATATCGCGAACTCAACGAGCTATAGTCATGGTTTTCACTTAAATTCGAAGCCAATACAAAACCTTAAATATCTGTAAGTTTTTTTCGAAATTCGAGTTTTTTAGATGAATCTGTGATTGCTATCGAACCCGTTGAGATATAGATTTGCTCTTCGCTTCATGATGACGAATATGTAAATGCGCGTAAACAGATTACAGAAATTTTCTAAATTAAAATTCTCAGTGCTGTGAAGGGATAAAATATGTTTTAAATAAAAAGTAGATTAAGCTTCGACTCGATGGGTTATCCTCGTAATTTTCACATCTATCGGATACTTAAACAAATGTTTAACATGCAGT
>PNEQ01015098.1:51377-87569 GCA_003012365.1 Medauroidea extradentata
AAGGGGGGGGGGGGGGGACGTAGTCTTTGTAAACCTTTCAAAGCGGACGATCCGGAAAAGCAAGTAAGTTATTGCTCTGCAAATAATTATATCGTCATGTACCTATTGTTGTACAATCTTTATGTGCCCAGCGACTGAATATTTTATTTATTTTTAATGAACATACTATGTTATGTATTAAGAGCTCACACATCAATAGCTGTGCTCGAGGTATGAGGTAAATCAGTCAAAATACCACGTGTACTAATTATTCCATCAGAACACTATTTCATATTCAAGGTCTGTTTTGCTGTGAGACAGTCGTTAAGAGTGGCAGGGATAGACATAGGACAGTTTTTCGGATGGGCAACTATAGCTACTTAACCTGCTGCAGAGTAAGCTCAATCTGCAGCTTGGCTATTCTAACTCTTGAAGGTCGAGCTACTAATCTGGCGTACAAAGAGGTCCTTGTAGATATTCGCTGTAACGAGTAATATACGCTGGCAATGGTCAGACTGCTAAAAATAATGTTTGTTCGTCTCTTCTATGCGGTCCTTTAGCAGTCATCCGAATGCGATTACATTTTGGTGAGCTGTGCGTACGCGAAGGTTTCTGCCATTTTTTGGAAGCAGGGGATCAGAACGGAGTAGAGGAGCAGAACGGGATACCTGAAAAATTATGTGGAAAAAAAAATACTTTGGCTAGTTATACGTACGTACACTATGGTTTCTGCCACAAAAAACCCCTAATTTTTGTGAGGAGGGGAAACTAAGTATGAAGGCAGAACGGGGCACACGAATCTTTTTCATTTAATGGACAAGGTTTCTACCAAAACAAATTATACTCTGGTGAAGAGGGAAGGTGTAATTGGGTACAGGGGCAGAACAGAATACCCAGAAAATTTAGTATAACAGTTATCCTCTTCAGAATGTTTCTAAAACGGACATTAATCACCCTGAACATTATTTTGCTTACTGTATCACTTAACAAAATATTTTGTTTTAAAACTAATATCGTATTAATTAAAAAAAACACCGCTAACGGATTCGCGGGTACCATGTAGTAACCTTTATGCTAGTTGTTGTTCATAAACAGGAAATTACACGGAACTACATTTGGTTATCTGCCTTCAACCATGCATGGAGTAAGGTAACTATTGGTACTATTGAATTAAATGTACAAGCGGTAAGTGATTTTATTTTCGAAGTTTAAAACTTTATAGTGCTCATTTTATTCCAGAAGACCTGTAACTTAATTTATTTAATAGGTTGTCCTCAAAAGTCTTGTCCTAATTCACTTCAACGGACAGCAACAGGCAATTCTTAAAATGTTATGGTTTAAACGCAGTACATAGACGGAGATGAGGAAGCATCGACATTACGCAGAATGGACAGCTTGTAAGATAACATATACACTGAAATACCTTAAAACACATAGTGTTAATGAGAGTCAGCACTATTAACAGCTAGGCTACACGGTATATTATTCAAAGTCTGCTAGTGCCAATTTATTCGTACTTCGCAGTCAAGGAACGAAATTTATTATTGTAGCAAGGAAAATGTGTGTGGTCTCGAGCACTTGTAAGCTCGCCAAGACTTGTGCGCACGGAAGTGTTTATTGAACTAAGGATTCTGCACTATAATTAAATGATGCGACACAGCTAGCCACACATTTTGATATTGACGTGACTCAGTTCAAAATTTAGAATTGTTTCAAAGGTGCAGAATAATAGAAAACTGTTCAATAGGTGACACATTTACATAAAATATATTTATGCATTGTTGTTTGCAAGTACACAACTAAAAATCTTCTTTGGTATAAGAAGTAGAACAAAAATATTTGTTTTAATTTACGGATATGAGAATTACAAGAAATGTAATTGACTGAACTGTTCATGCTGATGAAAGTCTCATACCTCAGTGTGTCTATGTTTTGTGAGATTTTAGTGCAAGTGATGTCAAATAAGTTGTACATTTAGTATTGAAACAACTGTCTTTCCAACTAAATTTTTATCTGTCATACACAAAATAATAATGATATGTTATATTAGCCCAGTAATTTTATCTAAAAAGTAGACATTGGTATGGAATTCATACGAAAAATGGAATTGGTGCACACGTATTTGAATAACGTACTAAACGTACTTTATGATAGGTCACTATCTTGGAAAAATGTTGGGCAAATAGGTTTTTACGTAATTTTAGGAATATGGTTAAATTTATCAAATAATTCTTTTCTCAGAAAATGTTTAACGTAAAATGTCCTTCGAAAAGGGTTCGTTTGAATTTTCTGTTATTTATCACTAAATGTTTTGTCGAGTGATTGGAACATTTATTAAAGATGCTAGTACAGAGTTCATTTTTAAATCTTTTACTTCATAAATAAGATTTTTGATGAATGCATGATAAGGGGATGCATTTTATACCACGATGAAATGTTTTGAAAAGCATAATTTCTTTGATGCACCAATTAACAGTGTGTCAAATTACAAAATGTCTTCCTCCAGTGAACCACTTGAAACTTGTTGCAGAATGTTGGCTTAGTCGACACTAAATTGCTCTGTTCAACCTTCAACAGAAATGCACAAATATTCTTTATACAGTAATGTATGGTTTGAGAATCAAATACATCCTTCTACATTGTTCATAATCATACTCAATTACGTAAAAAAATCCATGTTTGCTACCACGCTTGTGTGGGAACTACATTGGAATATTCACCCTTGGGGAACAGACGGAGTACGGAATTTTTGTCCAGCGCTTAAATGCTTTGTCGCTTGAAAAACCGAAAAAAAAAAAAAAAAAAATCGTTAAACAGCATTCTATGCCTTTCAGAGTGACCGCTGTGGTTACGTGCTTGAAGTTAAGACGTGACCTGATCAGTGGCGGTTCGTGGGTTGTTGCCAGGTTGGGATGCAGTTGCCAAGAGCTGTACAGAGTTGTGCGCTGGTTGACTCTACAGCCACTGACACGCTGATGTGTAGGTGCCCCTTATTACTGAGTGGTCACAAAACATTTAGTAGCCGGCAAATATTTCATGGTCATTGATCTACGGCGCCATCACCAAGAGTGTACAGTTCCGACTATCTGCAGCCCCACCTGGCAACAACCCACGAGCCGCCACTGGACATGATAACAATGTTAGTAGTTACAACTGCATTTATGAGGAGTTTTTGAGGATTTAAGAAGTTCCCGCACATTTTGTAAACACCCTCTACAGAACACAAAACTTTTTTGTCATATAATATTCAACGACAAAGTGAAGGAAAATTAAAACTCTACTTAATGACTTATGCTTACATTACTTACTTATAAAATAGTTGTTGCGATGGGTGAAAATATTTTGTATCAAAATTGTTTTTGTGACAAAATTAATTGCTATCTTACAACCTCCACGGGAAAATCATTTTAAATTTGATCCCACTTACCTCAAGACAATATTAAGGTCCATCTCTTAAATTGCCATAAGCAAGAGCCACATTAATATTGATACATTCCATTTTGTTGTTGCCTTAAAAAATATGTTCGTTCTACGGAGCGTAATTAAAACTAATAAATTCAAAAAATTTGGAATACCCATTATGCTACTTATAATGTGTTGGTAAATTAAATTTACTCTGTATCACAATTTCCAAAATAAAATTTGTAACATGCACCACCTCAACAGTGGGGTCTTAAGGCCTCGTTCTTTAGTTTTGCAGTGGTTTCAAAAATATTTTTTTAAAATGCGAACTAACACATATATCATAAATTTATTCTTATAGTTGTAACACTTACATATCATCGTTTGTATCTGAATTTTTCAGTTTTAATACACGAAACGGATTTTTAGATTTGCGCCCTCGAAATATCACATATATTGTTGTCAAAACAAGCCAAAATTACGTAAAATATTATTTTGCTAGCAAATTGCTCATTATTTTTAAAAACCATCTGGTAAAATTGCGTATCGTTCGACTGTACACAGCCTAAATTTTTTTTCAATGCATTTGGATAAAAAATATTGGAGTTATTTGCAATTGTTTGAAATAAATGAAAGACCATAGCCTTAAGGATGTTAAAGAGGAGAAAAATTACTATTTTTTATTTGTATGAAATATTGTTAGTTTTACACGTTATTTGAGAATATATTTTCCTCTTTCAAAAAATTGCGTGGCCAGTTTTAATATAATGTTATTTCAAAGTAAAAATTTGCATATTTTTAATTCATACAAAACTTGAAAATCAATAAACGTTATGAAATTGAATAATTAAAATTATTACTACATTTCACAGTCTGCAGCTTCATGCACATAAAAACCAAGCTCATAAATTTTTTATATTAAAAAAATTATTATTTTTTGTTAGCTTTAGTATTTTTTTAAATTACAAAACTATTTTATAATGCATTTTTATATGTTTCAAGCCGTAGACCGTTAAATGCAGTTTTGGTGTGATTTTTTAGTACATTTTCAAGTATTGTATGAAGTAAAAATATGCAAAATTTGACTTTGAAAGGCCATAGTGGAAAAACTGGTGTACCTAAAATTTTTTTCGTAAGAGAAAAATGTACTGTCAAGTAATGTCTACAGGAATAACCACATTTTAAAGAAATATAAAATTATTACTTTTTCCCATTTGAACGCTCTTAAGCACAGGTGATTAATGAAGTAAGGTTAGTATGGATCAGGAGCGGATGGAGACGATGGGATAAGCCGAAGTCCTGCTTTAAAAAAATCCTCCACAGAGCGGCAACGTTCAACGCTGTTCATCGAACCCGAATCACCAGGATTAGAGGCGAGTGGTCTGATCCTTACACCACCGCAGTTCCGAGTACCACCAGACGTGACGTAGACAGAGTAGTTTTTCCGTAAATTCCTCCAAGCTCTTTGATGTCTCGACGCTTTCACGGTCTGCTGAATGCTATCTACAGCTCTATAGTATAACTGATAAAGTGTTTCTCCAGGCAGAAATATCTCCAATACGGAGAAGTAAAGCGTTTCCACTCTTGTTAAGTGGCTATCAATGTTTTGTCTTTCTCTTTGAAAGGTCTTCAATTTACAAATATTATAATTCACAAAACATCACGCTCATGTACACAAATAAAACAGTTTGGTGTTTACACATGGCGAAACAACCGTGTAAAAGTTCAATCAACTAAATATATGATTGTCAGGCTGATTTTATTCCTTGGACAGGAGGTCCTCTCAGACATACATTTTGTTAGGCCAACGAATGTAATTTTGACGAGTTTAACAGATTTTTTTTAGAAAAAAAGAATAAAAGTCTAAAATGCATACCTATTTGTTTCACCGCTTACAGAGATACACACAGAAAGTTACTCCCTGAATAGTATTGGAAGTTTTTAACCAATACACAGCACTGGATATTCTCATACTTAAGCTTTTAAATAGAGGAAACGTTGGGAATTGATAATTTGTAAGTCTGGTAACGTCAGCATCCATTTGACTGTCACCTATTATATGCAGGATATCCAGAAACAAACGCCTAATAAGCATACGACTAGAATTCTGGGCTAAATTGGAGACGAAAATATGAGTGGCAAAACGTTGTACGAAATTTTATGCGCGCGATGTGACAACACTGCACGGAGATAGTCCCCTCTTGCGCTCCAAATCCAGGTGTTACTTTATATATATATATATATATATATATATATATATATATATATATATATATATATATATATTACGTCAAGTAAACATAGAATCATGTTTGGACTGCTCAGGATTTTAACCTGGACCAATAGTATGCAGGTCAGAACAGTAGTAGTAAGATAAATAAGTTATTTGTGGAGCGAAATAGGGGAGTATGTACAGTGATGTGTTGCCATATTGTGCATGTAAAATGTCATTGTACCACATTTGGCCACTAAAATTTTCGTCTCCATTTTAGCCCAGGATTCGCGTGGTATGCTTATTAAGCGTTTGTTTCTGGACACTGTGTGTTATGTATGTATGCATGCATACATATATGTATGTATGTGTGTAGGTGTGTAGGTATGTACGTATGTATGTGTGTATGTATGTATGTAGGTGTGTGTATGTAGGTGTGGGTGTGTAGGTGCGTGTATGTATGCATGAGTTGGTGTGTGTATGTGTGTAGGTGTGTGTATGTATGTGTGTGTTGGTGTGTGTATGTATGTAGGTGTGTGTATGTATGTATGTGTTGGTGTGTGTATGTGTGTAGGTGTGTAGGTGTATGTATGTGTGTTGGTGTGTGTGTTTATATGTATATGTGTGTACATACACACATGATCACTGTCATATATGTATGGAAAACTATTTTAACATGCCCTATTTTCCTCACACTCGTATTATACGACTGTATAATATACATTTGAGGGGTAAATTTTCAAATCATTTTTTCTGTGGGTTGTCTGTATCTAGCAAGCTTTTCCCTCTTACATACAAAACATTACTATCGACAAGCATCTAAACGTGCTTCTAATTGGCCCCAGTGCAGTTAGTGTAAGTCTCCATGATATCAAGGCTGGGTCTTGTGAAGGGCCACGCCAGAGTGACAATAGCTGTTAGCTCCCGCAACACTTGGCATCCGACACTCGATGCATGTCAACAGTTAAATGGGCATATCAGCACACATGCACACACTCCACGTTTGTATCGACCACTCTATGTACATAACCAGGGGTGTACCAACTACCTACAGAACAGTTGGAGCACATGGGTGTGTAAAGGCGAAGAGCGACTGAAAGGACACCAGAAAGTAGACATAATATATTTGGATTTCGAATGCCATTAAACTTCTAGTGACTTTTCGCAAATGAAGTCCCAAGACATGTTCCCGTGTATATTTTAAAACTTTAACTGACCGTGCATTTGATATACAGTAAAATGGGGTGACTCGATACACGTGGGGTGACTTGAGATATTTCGAAAAAAAAAAAAAAAAAATTCCACGTAAGGTAGCATTGAGTAAATAAATTTACTTGTGATAAACTTCAAATCATGACTGTCAACATGAAAATAAGTTCATATTTACTAACAGTTGACATACGTAGGAAATAATTTTTTTATGAAAGCGTACCAAGTCACCCCACCTATCCCAAGTCACCCTATATTACGGGTAGCAATATATTAACTTCATTATACTACAACAGTTATACAAATACATTTTATCTTCTTTTTAGTTCATTCTTACTTAACACCGTTCAAATTAAGGTTAGTTTATACGAGACATATTACTTATTTTAAAACGCACATTACACATACGTTGAATAACACGACTTAAAAACATAACAACCGTATCCAAAAATTTTCATTTTCGAAGGATCATGGCTGTTAAATAGTATGGTCTTTTGTTTTGTTTGGATATGTATTTTATTAATAAAATAGTATGTAATTTAATAATAAACTTTGTTGTTTTTCAAAACGCAGCATGGCTAACTTCATAAGTTACTAGTCAACTATGTGATCTGGAATTTGAATCGTCATAAACCCTTTATAAAAGTGTGAGAAAATAATTTTACTTAAGTTGAATGTGTGATGACCGCATGAATAATACTAAATGTACTGAAACTGTTGCCACCTTGAACTTCACGGCAACTTACTTTGCTATTGTTAATATATTTGCCATAACAATAGAAATAATTTCAAGATCAGCAACACGTCTACAATAATAGTCATACATATTATAGGTATTACCAGCACAACATTCACCAAACACTACCTCCATCTTTATTGCCTCCATATCACAAATTACAAATCATACAGTTATCTCAGTTTTGTCCTTGCGTACATGAACGTCAGTAATGACTACACAATAAATTTTAATATCAAAGCCTGTTATCATGATAACTGTGCACCAATACCGCAGCCACAATAATGAATATTAGCGTTCTAAGCTCATTCAAAACTACTACCACCGCTACACGTCATGAAGTTTATTGTACTGGATGTTTTAAAATTAACTGAAAATTATATACCGAATATTATTGCAGAGTTAATATTTATAAGCTTATTTATTTATTAACGTGCTGTTGTGTAAGGATGCCCAGAGAGAAAGTCTTTGTTTTATAAGAGGATAAAATCACAGTATAGGCCTACTACGGTATATATACTATTTCATTTGATGTAACATTATACCAGGACATTTAAACATTATTGTTTTAGCAAAATTTATTATTTTGGCACTGGTTATATACCGATGTACATCCGAATAGCAAAAGTGGTCACATAGATTGGACATATCGCAAACAAATTATTTTACGTGAAACATTAAAAAAAAATGTGTTCGGTGGTATGGTGGTCACAAGATTCGTCTCCTAACAAGGGATTCAGGTTCGAATTATGGTAGGTTTAATCCCAATTTTCGCGTGTGGGAAAGTGACGGGCATTATCGCAGGCTGGCGGATTTTCTCATGACACTCCCCGTTCTGCCCTCATAATTTCATCACTTCTCCGTTCCCACCTATCTTCGTCCATCAAAACTTCGCTGCTGACAAACATTTCTCCACTCCATATTATCGGTCAAAACTTGTAAAAAAAATAATGCAAGCAGCGAAGATGCTTCAACCTAGCAATGCGTGTGAGCGAATGTAAATAAGTATAATTGCGTGCCAAAAATGTCGATACTCTAACTGAAAACTTCGATTGAAATGTAGCTTACCATAAATATCAGTGCGGCCCTCACCTTAAGTGTGCGGCTACCGCAATTTTCATCACCATGTTTTTTTTATTTGCACCAGATATTTTTTTTTTATTTTAGACACACAATGTGACTAAATTCGGCTCTTATGAAATGGTTTTATCTCTCATAGTTTTCGCGTAATGTGTTGATAATATAAAATTTTGCATGTTCCTATTTTAAGGACTACACTAAAACCAACTGTCATTCCAAACTGAAAAAAAAAAGAAATCATAGTGGATAAAGACGTCGCTGACTACAATGTGACGTTCATAAAAACAAATAATATTTTTTTTGTATTTAAATAAAAACGTTGAAATTTAAAATACAAATTTTCAATACTTAAAAAAAAAACAATAATATTTTATTTTTGGTTTAGCATAGCTGAATTTGTAGCCTAAAACATCGTTATTCACTCGTTATTCACCGTGCACTTTTCAGTTTGGTAAGTTAGTTGGTTTAAGTGGCGTCCTTAAAACGGCAACATGCAAATTTTGGCTTTAACGAGCCATTACGCAAAAACTATACGACTTGAAAAATTTTATAAGAGGAAAATTTAGTCATATTTGTGTCTTAAACAATAAAAAATAACTGGTACAAATACAAAAATAAAATGATGGCGATGAAAATTGCGGTTGACCGTCTCGGTTAAGAACAGTATCCGCCCGACCAGTAAATTGTCTGGAGGAGCTCAAGCGATAACTCTGTCTTGTTGAAAGGAGTCTTGTTCAACGTTACGTAAACGCTTTCCGTACATGCATATACAACAGTATGTACACAGAAGTTAAGTTCACAAACATTCACTTTCTGAGATTCTGACGGACGAATTGCTAAACATGCAACATCTGTATTATCGCGCACACACATTCCCAAGCGAAAAAGGTTAAAAATATCATTTTACTAAATAAACCGTTGCAAATTGATTACTTATCTTACACTCGTCTGAAGAATCTTACGCTTACGAGGAGACATTGTAATGATATAGTCTTTGAAAACTAATTTTCGAGTCTCATTAATTTTGCTAAAAATTAAAAGTTTTGTCATGAAATAAATATGGTTGACAATTTTAGGAGGGTTCGGTTAAATTTTATTGAATATTTCAAGAGTTTTTTTGTTTGCTTACAAGAACAGCTAGTGTGTTTAATTAATAATGTAAACCAAAGTTAATTACAAATTTGTTGGTATATATTTTGAATAGTAAAACTTAGAAACTAAAAAAAAATCTATGAATGGCAGACAGGTAAACTCTTGCGTGTATTTGTATCCTATTGCACTTGAACACGTTTCGTTACAGTCAGTTAACAGATTATAAATTAAAAACAGCTTGTTTTACTTTCGGTATTCCATGAAAAATATGTGACACAACGGCTCCACGGATTACATTTTGAATGAAGGATTCGAATTCATGGGCGTTATTTCCTTTGTTGTGCGAGGTTTTCACTCACGAAAACGTTAAAGTAAAGCAGTATTAAAAATAAAATTACCTACTGCAACACGTTATCAAATTACAACTCGATAAATGTAAATTAACATTATTTTTTAAGGTAGAGAAAAAAATAGCCTATCTATTGTATATGTTTAAGAGTTTTTAATTGGGTCATTAAATTATTAAAATAAGTAAACTCAAGTAAATTCAGTGAATTAGTTTTAAATTTTTTGAAAATTTTCTGAGACACATTAAAAAAAAGTTTCAGTCAGAGCTGCGATTTACTGTTGTAGGCTTTGAATTGTGTGTAATCTGAATATAACAAGCGCGATCACGATATAGGAGCACGCAAACACTAAGGTCGACTGTTTCATAATCACAGCTTACTTTATCGCCTCTAAATGCAAGGCTATTAACAGACGCCATTCTTCACGTCGGCGAGGCAAAACATTATGTGCTCTATACTAAATACACCTCGAAACACGCATTTCATTTTTAGGACTTAGCTTACACGGATATGCAGAAATCATGAGTTTCAACTATTTGGGAAACAAGAATTTGCGTTCAGTGATTTTTAGTTTAGTCATTCCCATCCATTTGGACATAACCAAGACATTTTCAAAAATTACGTGAGTAAATTGTATACATTTTATTCCCGTATATTAGTTTTTGTCTAAAAATAGTGTTAGCTACAAGTACATCACAAAGTACTACTCTATAGTGTCTTTTCTAAACGCAGGACATATTCAATAGGGCATGGTTCCGTTCGACTCGATTTCGGTGTAATAATTTATCGTTTTTCTGTCTGACTATTTTAATTTCGATTTATCACAGTTTTCAGAAATCACTCCAAGTGCACTCTCAGTAGAAGCCATGGTCGATTCCCTACTAAGATCCTACTTGTCGCAGCTATGGGTCCCGTCTCTTAATGATTCTACTTAAATTCTCAAGCCCTTCCTACCTATTTACCTTATAAATCTTTGAGAACAAAGTTTGATATTTGCGTTGTTTTTTATGCATTTCACAATTATAGTTGTATTTATATTTTTTGGTTGGCCGGCGAGAGTAACGTCCTAACTGCATAAAAGTTGCCACGTAGTATTTAAAACAACGCGAACTCAATTTGGAGTGCAAATGCAACTATGAATTTACAGTTTTGTTTGTTGCTTACTGTTAAAGCTGCGGAAAATTCCCACCACAAACTTAATCCGGACACTAACTTTTCAGTAATGCGAATTTCTACGTTTTCATATTCAATATGATGAATACAGCTATTACTTTTATGAACATCATTATCTCTTGCACCACAACATGTACCCTTATGTTTACTATCTAGTTTTCATAATTGTGTGCAATGAACGTTGAGAATAGAGGAAGGAATTTAAAGTGTTTATGAACTAATCATGAAGTGCGGAACTAAACATATGTTAAACGGAAGTGAACTTCCATCAACTGTAGAGACGTTGATTTGAGAACCAATTGATAACGTATGAAGTAAATTTACTAGTAGGATGACTCTCATTCGTGAATATCACTTGCTACTACTTGTTTGATTTCAATTTCAGGAAGGGAGGGTAAGTAATTTACGCAAGTACGTGCAAAAATATCTTGAACGGAAATCTGGAAATAGACCCTCCAACAGCTTTGCCAGTTAAAAATAGGCAGACTCATTTATCAGTATGAGACCTAGGCAGCTGAGAAACTTCCAGGTGGTTTTCCCGACTCCCCCAAGTTGAAATACCTTTGTGCGTGGTGAGGGGGTGAAAGACGCAAACGGGGGTAGATGTTCTGAAAGTCATTTGCATTATCACGAGTTCCTCCATTCCCTTTGGTTCCGGATACCAGGGGTTACTTCCGGCTGTTGTCTTGCTTCTGAATCAAAACAACTTTCACCAACATGAACTTAGATGAAGTAATACGAGTATCAAACTAATTTTTCACGAACTGCACGGGTGTTAAAATTTGGAAAACCTATATATATATATATATTTCAATTTATTTTCTATTTTTTGATAGTTTATCAAGCATTAGTGTGAGAAATATTTAAAAAAGGAGTAAAAATTTTTACAAGCCTGTACCGGAGTAGTTAAGTAAATATAAGTAATGTATTTTATTCCATACAACGTTCGTGTCGATTCGTTACCACATTGTAAAAGACACAAGCACGTATATAAGACGCTTCATTGAAACTCATAGAGTTACATGTACTTTAATTTTTAATAAAACTTGAATAAAGAATTGTTTAATTACTTTTTTTTCTAAGAATGACATAATTTGCTTGAAAATAAATACATTCTAATCAATTTGTATTTGTATGGCGCAGTGTCAAATGTTAAATAGTTAATAATTGCGTTTAAAAAACATACGAATTTTTAAAAGTAGATGTAGTAGTTTTATTATAATTCCATTCATGTAACGTCACAAAACCGCAAAAATGATTAAAAAGTTGGGAAAAACATTTCGTGAATGACAGTACAGATCTCGCACGCATAAGTAAATGAAATTTGTTGACGAAACAATAAAAAATTTCGAAATGCGAAACGTATTACATCCAGTATGTAGTAAATAATTATTTTTATTTAGTTCATACATTTTCTCTTTAGGCAATGTTCAAAACGAAATTTATTAAAAAATGTAATGAGTCATCTAATTATTGTTTTAAGGGTTTTCTTAGCTGGATTCTGCGATAAGCGGTTACAATACTTCATCACAGAATGTACCATACAGTGAGCACCGCATTTGTGCTTGGCGGAAAGAAGCACGTTTTGTCTACCTACAAGGTACAATATTTTTCTTACGGAAACAGCTGAGTAATTTTTTTGGTTTAAAAAGTACGTACAGAGGACCTATACTCATACTTTAAAATGTACTTATCAAAAAGTCGTCATAAAGCAATTTTACTATAGGAATATGAGTAGTTTAATTATTTTTTTTTACTTTGGAGCAATATTTAAAGGGTAAATTCTTCACAGGTTGAAGAGGTCAACGACGCTACACTGGCCAGATAATTGTACATTAACTCCGTGTTATGAACGGTATACTGTCAAACTCTATTTTTAAATTCGATTCTTAAGGTCTCATACTTACCATAATTTTAATTTTGAATAATGTGTGTCACACACATTTTCTACTTGCTTTTTTATATAAGAAATCACCTTGCAAAGTTTGGGTGTCAAGATTCCTAACGCCTACGTGTCTTTTAGATGTAAGTTTACTCTGGTCCAGAGAGTTAGCCTTTATTCTGCGAGATGCATTGCTTTATGTGAAGTCATTGTTTTCATTGTTGGTAAGTGATGCTATGACATAAGTATGGAGCAGCGCCCAAAGGAAGGATGGAGGAAACAGGAAATACCCAAGAAAACTCCTAACCAACCGGAAATTCGAGTAGATTTTACCGGAAAACAAACCCCATTTATAGCTAAACAAACAAAAAAAAACGGGATTTTAAGGTTGCCGCATAGGTTGACGTATTTTCTGTGTTCTAGTTCTAGGAGTGTGAAAGCGATAAGGACTACACTGCACGCGTATCGTACTTCACCCTGGTCTCTAGACGCAAGTCACTGAACTAGCGTACAGTCTTCACTACGAAATATCACCTCCATGATACATTCTGTAGTGACTCTTATCATTTTATAACGTAATTTAGAAATAAATATGTGTTGTACATGCCTATACATTAAAAAATATTATGTATTAACAATTTCTGGCATAAACAGATGAAAAACATTATTTTTTCGCCATTACCAGTCACTGCAAAACAATCGTTAAGATTGTTGGAGGGACGGAAATGTGTATATACTGTGTAAAGATATTTAAATGCTCTTTTTTTTTTAAGCAGGCATCACTCCCGTACGTTGAGAAGTTTTACAATAAACGTTCATCGGTCGAAGCTCGTCTCTCTGCTCTGCGACCTGGGTAGACGACCACCGTAACCAATCACAACTTGGATTATTTATCCACTCCCGATGTGTAAAACGCAAGTGTTACTAAGGGTCCAGTCAACCTGGTAGAAATAATTTCAGACGATGCCGATAAATTGGGGCGTGTCGCTCACGAACGTAAAACTAATGACTTACGTGACACAGCGAGCGACATGTGGTTTTGACATAATGTCAAATATGTAATATTGAACAAGAGAACATGATAATGGCTACACTGCCCATGGGCGCTTCCAGGATTTTGATTTGAGAATAACACAAGTTACAATAAATAACAAATTATTTTAACTACAAGCAGGTAGGTGTATCTCGACAAACCTCTTTGTACTGTACATTACAGTATATCGGTTCAGAAACACGCGAACACACTTTTATTACAATGTCTTCTAAATACACATGAAACTTAGCTAGTGTACTACTATTACACATATAAATTTACATAAAAGTTAAAAACTTCACTATCTTTTTTTTTGGAGGTGGGGGGTAGGGGATCATGCACCCCAAGCACTACCCCTATGGGTGCGCCTGTGCCACTAACGTTATGCACACTTAATTCGTTCCCCGCGGAGACGCGAGTGTTGTAAACTATCAGGAAAATGAATTAGGGCAAGTACGTGCGTTGTCGACACAACGGCGAAGGTTTTTGGGCCATGGTTAGAGAGGATGGTTTATCGCGGGAAAACTTGACTGTTTGCTGGGTTTCAACGCTCGTTCAGCTTACCAGAATATTCCTGACTTTAGCTTGTATGTGGAGCTGTTACCCTATTTGACTGAGCCAATAAGAATCGCGCTGTTGTAATATTTGATGCCTGTTATTGGTTTGCAGACAGCTACGTTGCGTCAGACGTACATCACCTAATCATATGTGTTGTAATTAACTACAGAGTTTTCAAGGGTATGTTGGAATAAAACATTTTCGCGATGTATCATCCTCTCTAGCCACGGTATTCAACAGCATAAAAATATTGCGCTTGTATTTGACGCGTACGTCGTATCATGACAGAAATTGTTTATGAGTCTATTTACATAGATCAATACGCATGTTGAAATTGTCGATTTGATTTGATTTTTTCTCGTCAATCCGACAGACCGTGCAAGGTGGCGCGTAGGTAACTTGCTAGACTCAAATTCAGGAAGACCCGGCTTCTATTCCTGGTTACAGCTATATTGATAGATTTTCAATGGTTCCGGCCGAATGCTGGGATGGTTCCTTAACATAATAAAGGCCATGGCATACTCATTTAATAGTTTCTCTTCTCTAAAGTGTGTTACGGGCTCTAATAACCTCGCTGTCGAGAAAACATAAAACCCATTTTTTAAAAAAAAAAAAAGTCTATTGTTTTGCACCTTAACTGTTTTAGAAAAAATCAAATATACCCAAAGTTACCGATATTATATATATATATATATATATATATATATATATATATATATATATATATATATATATATATATATATATATATATATATATAGCATAGCATAGCAGTGCGCCCGCGGCTTTGCTCTCGCGTGTGTTACTCATAGCAAATAATAATTGCTTTAATTGAAAACTCTCTTTGTACATCATATAGGCAGTTCAGTTACCAAGTGTTAGAATAACAAAGCTGCTAGTATAGTTAACTCTACAGCAGGATAAGTAGCTACAGCTGTCCAAGCGAAAAGCAGCCATAATTAAGTTTATCGCTGCCACTAACGACGACTTCAAATAGGCCTTATTTAGAGTCACAGCTAAGGTTGACGTTGTGGGGTAATTACAGACTTCTAAATGTAGAGGGTAATGGAATCAAATACGCAGTTTACGTGATATGAAGACAGAAAAAGTAAACTTAATATCTCGACGGGTTCGTTAGATATCGAGGATTTATCTAAATCACATTCACATAAAATTCTAATTCCAGGGAGGGGGGGCATTTGCCCCCCCCCCCTGTAGTCCCAAATGACGCCCCTGAGTAGAATTAACCTTAGCCATGGCCGATTCCACACTCTGTTTATTTCGCTCTGTGAAGATGTGTGTCCCCACATCTTGAGATCTCACTGTTGACAAAGTATTAATCATGCCTACATACCTCATTACTGGGGATTGTGATTTATCGCGGAAAATGTTGCTAGTCTTCAAAGTAAAGTATTCAATGCTGGGTTCAAGACATATAGACGACTAATTTAAAACCCTTTTAACCATGTTTCACCCCTTTTCACCTCCTTAGACTTCTAAACGTAGAGGGTAATGGAATCAAATACGCAGTTTACGTGGTATGAAGACAGAAAAAGTAAACTTAATATCTCGACGGGTTCGTTAGATATCGAGGATTTATCTAAATCACATTCAAGGTCTTTTCACCACCTAAGAGCGAATTTCGAAAATTCCTGAAATAACTTTTCAGGTATTTAAGCATCAATATTAAACAAAAATCACGTCACTATATAAAAATCAATGGAATCGATATATCGATTGTGAATCGAAAATGCATATTACCACTTTTTCAACCTCTTTAGGATCGAATACGGAAAATATATTTTAATGGTACTTGGGATATTTACAAAAGCATCAATTTAAAGCAAAGAGCACTTCGATATCTCGACTGGTTTGATATATATGGAGGGATAATTTAAAACACATTTCACGTATTTTCACTCCCTTAATTAAAGAATTTAGAAACGTCTTGGAGTGCTGTCATAGACATTTGTATACGTAACCAATTAAAGTAAAAATCATGACGATAGCCAATTGTGTTTCAAAGATATAAACGATTCATAAAAAACACATTTGACCCCCTTTCATTGCTTAAAGGTCGAATTTTAAAAAAATCCTAAATCAACTTTTTGGGTATTTACGTAAGCAATATTTTGAAGTGAATACCAACTCTTTATACCGAAGGATTCTATACATATCGATAGTTATTCGTAAACAAATTTAAGCTATCTTCACCCCCTTAAATATTAAATTTAAAAAAATCCTTGAATTGGCCAATATACATTTTTACGGCTGTCCTATTAAAGTAAAAATCACGATGATAGACCGTCGTGTTCGAGCGCTATCAACGTTCCTTCGGAAATATATTTCACCCTTTTTCACCCCCTTAGAGGAAGAATTTCGAAAAATCCCTTGTTAGTGCTTGCCTAGGACCTGAGTGGAACCCACACAAAAAATTTCACGATTGTAGGTTCAGTGGTTTGGACTGCAGTTTGATATGTCAGTCAGTCAGTCAGTCAGTCAGTCAGTCAGTCAGTCAGTGTTAATTTTTATGTGTAGAGACACATAATGCAAGATGGTGAACTTTTCGTACCGTGTGAGAGTACAATGCTTTCGTTACCATTCAGGAATTGTTCTTGACACATTTGAATAATAGTAACAGGTAGACCATCGTTGCCTCGGCGATGAAACATCAAAATAATTTCAACACTTTAATCTCATTACAAATTTCGGCTACATTGATTTCGGTTTCCCAAAATGGTAAAAAGTGAATACTGGGATCGTTTCTTACCAAAAGGCGATGGCTAACTACTACAGGTTATAAAGAAAATGTGTTTTCTTATGGGAGAGCTTGGCACAGGGAAAATTTCTGCCGCTGGTTTTGCTGCATTCTCGCGTAGACCAGAAAAATACGAAATTGTAGTAAAATTAATTTTAAATAGGCTTGGAAATGACAGAAGTCATTTAACTTAATTTTAAAGTGAAAACAAAACCAATTTCGCGTTTTAGATTATCAGCTTTATGTAACTTAAAATTCAGGACATATTTGTGATTGGTCAGTTTGCACCCATTAGAAGAGCCAGTGATTTTTGGTGAAAAGAATTCTGCTTCAATTTGTTTCAATGCCTTATCTAAACACCTGTTACGTTGCTTCATGGTCAGTGATTGGCTGTTTTTAACTCTCGGCGTCTCTGTGTCCTACCCGCAATTCACGGACGTGTGTGTCGCGGTAACATTGTTCTGGTAGGTACAGTCAAATGTGCCACACCTCTGCCCCACTATATTCTGCCAATAACCACGAACCAGAGTTGCAGGTTTGCACGTAAGACACTGAAACAAGTTGTCGCAGAATTCTTTTCACCAAAATTCACTGGCTCTACCCATTAGCGATACTAGCGCTTGATTTTCCCTGTGCCAAACTTTTAACACTGATCTTTCTAACCTGTCAGGGGCGTCATTTCAGGTTTTTCTAGGGGGGGGGGGCGGGCAAGATTTTTTTCTGGCGACAGTGGCCTTGTTGCATCTTTTTTATTAATTAAGCATGTATAAATTAGATACTTTAATAATAAAACTTCAGTTTTATGTCCTTAATTTAGCATTATTTACATTAAAAAATACAAAAAAATATATTTATATACATAAAATTCTAATTCCAGGGAGGGGGGCCCCCCTGTAGCCCCAAATGACGCCCCTGAGTAGAATTAACCTTAACCATGGCCGATTCCACACTCTGTTTATTTCGCTCTGTGAAGATATGTGTCCCCACATCTTGTGATCTCACTGTTGACAAAGTATTAATCATACCTACATACCTCATTACTGGGGATTGTGATTTATCGCGGAAAATGTTGCTAGTCTCCAAAGTAAAGTATTCAATGCTGACGCTTCTATTTTGTTTCGGGTGAGTACCTGTTTGAATAGATCAGTGTTATTTCTGGTGTTCTTCCGCTGAACATGTGGGATTAGTTTGTGAATATCTACACCGTGACAGAACCATCGTTCAATATTACAAGACGGTGTACGATACACAGATTTGGAGAATACGCTGACAGGAAAGATTTTCACAGGTTTCCAACATCTGTAGTCATTAGTAAATCATTCAGTTTCATCTACGTTTAGGAAACCGTGATGGCATAATGGTCAGACCATTCGCCTCCGATAAAGGTGATTCGGGTTCGATTCCCGGCGGGGTCGGTTCCCGGATCTTCGCATGTGGGAATCATGCCGGACGATGCCGATGGTCGACTTGTTTTCTCTGGGACTTCCCGTGTCCCCCGCCCCTTCTATCCGACGCTGCTCCATAATCACATCATATCACTCCACCACCAGCGCTAAAGACCTAGGTGATAAGCACTGACCAAAATGTCTTACTTTTAATCTGCGTGTAGAGCCGTTGGTATTGTCCGTAAGTCGCAGAATCACGAAATGCTGTGGTCAGTTAGAACGATTAAGATTGAAGTTATATTTAAACGGGGTTTGCCAACATTATCAGCTATACCAATTTAATTTATGAAGATAATTTTTATAACGGTTAATTAGTAACAATAGCATTCATACAATACACATAGATGCTTTCCTGACTACCGAGAATGTTTGTGTTTCATTACAGTGTGTTCAGAACGCGTTTGAAAGTGTTTGTTTTGCATATGTATAATTAATTAGTTTTAATTAATTGTGGTCATTAAATCTTGCATTTTATGTCTCTTTCAAATTAAAAACTGAGGAGTGGGAAGAAGCAGACTAATAGTATCTCCTTGTTTTTCTTGTAAAATGCACACACACATACACACACACATTAATACTACACACGAGGTTTCTATAATTTAATGTTAGAACACAGGCGTGGTTTTAAATTGTTAGGAACATTCTATAACGTGTCATTAGATTGAAAAGGCATAACTTACTTACAATTTTGATTTGATAGTGAAAGACTGAAACAACTTTCGTCAACAAAAAATAAAGCATTCCGCTGGTTTCACCGCAGCGAAAGGTGGAACATTAAAATTTTTCGGTGGTTAGTTTAAAAAGATTGGATTATATGACCGTCTTAATTTAGTCTTTTAATTTTTTATGCCACGAATTTCATTTGTAATGTTCTTAGTTGGTCAGAATTACAGATAAAGCTCAGAAATGCTTGTCAGCAGATATGAGAAAAGGCAGTTTCTTTAGTATGGGTGCAAGATTATTCACGAATATTGGCTAGCAAATTAGAAATAAACATTAATGAAACTCGGATATTCCGTATTTACTGAATTATGTTATATGAGGATTCTGTAAAATTCGAAGTAAATATCCTAACCAAAGTCACTGGATCACTTATTTAACTTTTGATAACTGAAACACATTTAATGAAAATAATATAATTCCTAAACTGAACTGTGTTTATAGAAACTCCATTGAGAGCGATCGTTGCCGATTCGCAGGGAAAAAAATCGAATTAGCGTTGTCAACAAACATATTACTTTAGATACAAATTCGAAAAGGAATATAACATCAGGAAAGACAATACAGAAAAAAATATAAAAAACAACATAATCTCATTCTTAGTGGGATATAGTCGTATCTAGAAAATCAACGGATAAAGGAAAAGAAAAAATAATTGTGTATGACAACTGGCCGAAAAAAAGGACGACGACCACAGCTATGCACAATGGCAAGAGAACTGAACAGTTGTGGACACGTGTGAAGTAACAAACACAGATGAAATTTAGCAAGCAGGCTTTATTCTACAATAGACGACAGTTTAAAGTAATACTAGGCCTAATATGTTGCCGGAAGGAATAGTTCATAGATTACATATAATTCCTTGTACATTTAAGGTGTCAATAGTGTATATTTTAGTCTCACCTGAAATGTTTTCATTTCAAGGACACCCAACGAAAATATCAATATCACGTACAGTTGTTCCACTTTTTAAATTATTGACCCTTACACGCCGGAAAATATACAGGCAATTAAACATATTAAACATCTCGTTGTATGGGTCTGAGAGTTAGAATTGGTTTCAAACGATGCACGTAATAATGTTCTGTTTAGAATGACTTGAAATCCCAAATGTTGCTCATATTGTTTACGAACTTTAAAATTAAGTAAGTCAGACTGACATTCTGTACGCAGCGAATCGGTTCGTACATATTATTTGGAAAACCACTGGTGTTTTAAAACCCATTACAAAATATTTTTGTACTAAAAAAAGTCGATTAAAGAAGGAAAAAAATTCAAAACTTCAGACATTTTTAAAATACAACATTATTTTGTAACGGATTTTAAAACATATCAAGCAGTAAGTAGCCCGTGACGTGTAGTTTCAGTGTATATTTTAAAATTAATTAATGTTCATTGGTTTTTGCAGTTTTTGAGTACTAAAACGTACACATTTTGAATTTGAAGTGCCATTGTAAGAAAACTGATTGAGCTAACTTTTTGTAAGAGGAAAATGTACTCCCAAAGAACGTCTATAAAACTAACATTATTTCGTACAAACATAAAATTTCGATTTTTCCCACTCGAACACCCTTAAGGCGTTTACAATATCTCATGAGCAGGAGTAGGGCAAGTTTTCTTAATCATAACCAGGTTTTGTCGATTGCCAGGATTATGATGAACTATTTAAATGCTTCAATTTAAGAAATACAAATTTGTTAGTTTCAGTGATTTTGAAATTGATATTTTATTTTCCCTCAGGTGTTCTGTATCTAATGTTCGCATCATTGCGTTCAGTCGCAGCTGTTTGATCAGTAGTGGAGTGGGGAATTATCTATCTATGAACTGTCACCACATATCACAATAATCCTGCTGGGTAAACATACGAGAGAGATGCTATCCACAGCGCTGCGTGTACACTATTTGAAAATCATGTGTGTTGTGCCTGTGGCTGCTTATTTTTCAAGTCGCTGAAATACAAACAAAATTACGTATTACAAATAATGTTAGACAAAAGTGTTCAAAGTAAACGCTATAATTAAATTTCGTTAACAGTTATTTTACTTCAGGTACACGGGATAATGTTTTTTTTTTTTTTTTTTTTTTTGGCAGCTACAAAATATTTTGTGCGTGTTCATCCTGCAAAATTTATTTTGCGGACACTGCAAAAACATTTTGTTGACGCTACTAAAATATTGTCTACATCACAAATTTATTTTGTAGTTATTACAAAATAATTTTGCAGGGTAGACTTTCTATAAAATTTTTCTTTCTGAGTACGCAATAAATTAAAATCAACAAAAGTGGCGATAATACCAAAAAACGCAAATAAAACGTAACATATTTTCCTTTATCTAAAAATAAACATGTATTAAAACGTTACACAAGTTAAAAGGAATTATATTTCTTTGTACTTAGTAAATGTTCCGATATCCGATATGTTCAGTCAAGTGTTCTTGTTAAAGATATATAAAACAAAAAACATAATGTTTTTAAGGCATAAATAATTAAACAGCCGTCCAACATAAAATTCTTTAGATAAGTTTTTTCATATATTTCAGGTTTTGTTTTGATAATTTCAACTATTAAATTAAAAAAAAGAACACCCAATGAAGAAGATGCTAGTTGCGAGAGATTGAAACTCAAAACTTGACAGTGGGATGGTACTAACTTGGTGGTTTTGTCATGGAAGTACTTCAATAAACAGTCAAATGGTGTGGACGAGAAAAAACTTTATTTAACGATAGTATAAACACTGCGATTAATTTCTCTCTCTTCGAAATACATTTCCAAATATTTACTGATAGTAAACGTCATTAAGTTTCACGTACGAGAATTTTCATTTAATTTCTTCTTCTGTTTTGTTGTTTTTAAATTTCAACATATGTTAATATACTACTATTTCTTAAAACAGTATGTGGGGGTTTATACATATACACATCACACGCTCGCGCGTAAACACACTCACTATCCTCCTCCGAAGAAGAGGGGTTTGTATTTTATATTTACGCAGAAGACTGTCATACGGTACACCGCTTCGGTCATCATTAGGCAGGAAGTTGGGATCCGTCCAACCTTCGCGGACAACGGCCCAACTAAGCGGAAAGATGACAACAACAGAACAAATACCCACTATGCAGTGTTTTTGGCGCATTTCCACACCTCACACTTCACACTGACACTTTTAGCAGCTCGTTGTGCCCCGTGATTAGGTCAAGCCGCTACCTGCACAGCCCCACGACTTACCGGAGCCGCAACTGAGCTATTTTTCCGCTCACAATCTCGACAAATCTTCGGGGAGGGGGGGGGATCCTCCCGAGTCTACTCCAGCATGCGGAGTCAAACACTACCATCACGAGTCCTGCCACCCGATTACGACCGAGCTATTCGAGGAAACCTCAGCATTCCGAATCTGGTCAGTCCCATGGTCCTTGTGTGTTATAGCTTTAAACAACACAAGCAACCTGTGGAGATAAAAATCAACCCTAAACTGCCGGCGCTGAAGACAACCATTAATATGTATAAATTTTCCACAAGGAATAAAAGAATTTTCGGGTTGACCTGAGAGGAAACTAATTTAATCCCCATTCAAGGTGTACGTCCAGTCCTGAATTCCCTCATGGAAAACTAGTCCGTCTGACAGATACCCATTGTTGATAGACTAAGACCTCATGGGCATAGAACGCACCCGGCAGAGCCTCATTGATTAGTTATCTAGATACACTTATGACAATTTATGATGGTGGGGTAGGTAAGCCAAAATTTCAAGTTTTTGGTGTTTGATATTTTACTCCAGCGAAGTACACTATTGTTCGATATTTCAAACAATGGCCTCTCGATAAACTACTAAAACTAATATTATATTTAAATGTAAATATAATACGTGCAAGGAGAGTACCGTAGATGTGGCATTTAGCAACCTAATTATCGTGTAAAAATATTAGGCTTTTTTTGGGTTCCCGTCTTTTTAAAACCTTGAATAGCATTGCAGGCGGTTACCAAATCCCGGTAATCCACAAAACCTGGTCACGGACTGATAGCCTACCCTATTCCAGTGAGTGAATTTTCACATGCGCCTTAGTTGTATTACGTATTTTTAAGGTTGCATTGATGTAGGTTGTAGACTTCCATACAGACCCTTTCAGTATTGCCATGTTACTCTGCTGTCAAACATTCTCTACACATCTCAGTTCAGTGGTTCAACTATGCCGGAGGTAGCATCACGACATTCCGTAGAATAGGTCAAACAATCAAAATTTTTATTTCCTAAATTATTTTGCGAGTAAAAAAGGAAAGTCACAGGAACAAGTGTAATCCCAGGTTAAATAGAAGACCAACCTAGAAGAGTCTGTTATTGGACTTCAATAATTTTATAAGTCAATGTTTGTTGGAACTGTCGTAAGAAGGGTGTCAAATTTCTACTTTTCTTTCAGAGTACTGTGACATATTTTAATTTCAGATTTTAGCATTTATCAACAAGGATTTTTGTGGATGAGTGGCGGAAAAGAAGGTTACTGGTAGCGTACATAATTTGAGAGTAATAGATAATAATAATAATAATAATAATAATAATAATAATAATAATAATAATAGAGACAATACAGATAGGATTTTACTGATCGATGCAACACTATACTCTAACATTTAAATTAATTCAAACATACACGCTGTTCCTTACCAACATCTACTGAAAAGTATTTATTCGAAGAAATTTTGTCAACGTACAAGTATTACAAGATAAAGACAGAAAATTAACCTTGAAGTATTAATGAATGCTTTTAATAAAATAATTGATGCATAGTAGGAGTTAGGATAAATGCTTGAATATTTTGAAGAATTCAATTGTATGAAACGTCAATTAATAAGCATGTATAAAGTCTGACAAGCTAACTGTGTGGCACAAACAGAGGCTTCAATGTTACATATTTTAAGTAGTGCGTTCGCCCTGGCATCAACGTACGACGAGCTACCTATGTCTACTGGAAGCTTGAAGTCCTACCGGAGAAAATCTTCTTTTTCGAAACCTCCGATCCAGACATATACATCGTACTGCAATTCTCCTGGACATGCCGGCATACGCTCGTCCTTCCTTCAACAGCAAGCCGGAGGAACAGGAACACGGCCCCTCGGTACAGGACAGCTCTTCCCTCGACACGTCCGGATCCCTTCGAAGTTCATAAAACAGCCCCTTCTTATGCCTTTCTCTGTATCTATGCCCAGTTTCTTCGCGCTAATACACAGAGGTTATAACCCTCTCCTAGCACAGTTCAAATGTTCGCTATGCACCAATCCTACACTGCACTGAATAAGTCTCTGAACATTCATTTATCCTAAACTTGAAATACCAACATAAATATTAAAATGAATTTAAGACTTACGGCCCAAAAATACAAATATTGATTAAAACGTAAACCTTATTCAACTGGGTTTAGAAGTTCAGTACCCGTAACATAGAGAACATCTGTACGTTACAGTACTCTATTTTCCCCCGCTGCTACACACTGCCTCTACTCCTAACTCACCTCATAGCTCCTTCATGAGTCCTCTAGTCTTCACTCTTAAGTGCTCAACGAATGTATGCTCTCTGATCTTCACACGTTGTGTAGTATGCACGTACATGTTTTCCCGGCTATATATAGTGTCAGCTGTGCATTTGAGGAGGAAAATAATGATGTACAAAGCTCTCGGAGTACTGTTGATACGGCAACACACGAGACGTGCAGTACTTGTAACATAGTTAAAATACAGCACCCTCCAGGCGTATACTGCTCTTAAAATACAGTCAAAACACACAGCTACTGGAATACGTCTGAAAATAAGTCCCAAATGAGGTGCACAGTAACCTAAACATGCCTTTTTAAAACATTGTGCTTATTCAGCTAAAGTACTTCACACTTGAAGCATACACTGCTCTTGGCATATATATTACAACACATCGCATTTGAAACGTACAGTGCTCTGAGTATAGAGCTAAAAACGTATCACACTTTAATTGTCAGTTCTCCTGGCTTAGGTCTTAGTGCTCGAGGCGTACATTGCCCCTGACACATAGCCAAAACACATTATAACCTACTTGAGGCGTGCATTGTTCTTGGTAAACGGTTGAAAATAATTCGCAGTTGAGACATAGGCGGGATTAGGGGGTGGCAAGGTGGAGGAACTTGCCACCCCAATATTTTTGATAACAAACAAAAACAATTTTAACCTCTCTTTTAGCTATACATACCTTTGTCAATAACTTGGTTGAAAACTGCTTGAATAGCACCATTTTGTGCCATGAAATCCAATTTTTTTTGGAGGGAACGTCTTCGACCCCCCCCCCCTACACTTTACTAACTGGATTGGTGTTACTTTATTTGCAACTCCAACCGACATGCTGAAGTCCCGCCCATAAGTTGAGGCTAAGTGTTTCTGACATAAAATAGGAAACACATCGCATGTCAAACATTTCTCGTTTGTACAATAAATGTTATTTTATAAATCGGAAGTGTATGTACTAATATAATTGAATGGGTGAGAATTAGAAGGTATAGATTACACTTCAGCCAATTTCCGGGAAAATAGGAAAGTCTGTTTTGCTACTAAACTATACGTTGAATGGGAAAACTTAATATTAGACATTACTTTGTTAGGACTTCAGCAAATTGAACATTAACGAAAAAACGTAATACATTATATGTACACAAATTTATTTGCATTCAAAGTTGAAGGAATATTTTCCTTTTTAATCTCAATGAATTGAGTATACTTTGAAGTTCGATAAAACTAAACGTTACAGACTTGTTTCCGTAATACAAGTGCATTTAGTTACAAGAACAGTATGTTCTATGCCATCATACGTACACAATACTAATCAAACATTTGCAACGTCAGTGTTGGACATTCACAATACAGCAGACTACATTAACAAACTAAATAGTACTGCAGCGACTCATGGCGATTAGCCAGTCATGCCATAACACTGAGGTTAAGAGGAGTCCTCGACTAGCGCATGTACGGCGTTGCAGCTTGTCACGCGTATTCTTTTTCACGCGAAACAGCTTAACTTATCCATACTATGTTTACCTACGAAAATAATACACACTTAAAGCCATGCTTCTTTTTTTTTTTTTTTTTCAAAAATGCAGCACGCTTGTTAGCAACATGATATTCGGACCTCTAAAAATGGCTAAAAATGGGGGTTTTTAGACTGCTGTAACTCCGAAAATATTACCTGAATTCGTAAAGTACAAAACGAGAGGCATGCGTTGGTCTTTACTTCAAACTATTCTAAAATAAAATATTGGCCATCTATTAAAGTCCCATAGTAAAAAGACTAAAACGGAAACCTTGCACGCCAGTTTGGCGCGCTGTGAATAGAGGCGATTTGCTTCTCGTCAAGCGTGGGACACTGGCTCTTATCGCTACGCTGTTCCCAAGCGTCAAAGGTGCGAATTTGACACCGCGAAGGACTCCTCTTAAGAAGGATATGTACGCCGTTTACAATTTACTTCAAATCGGCGTAAGGAATCACGGAATCTTTTCTTTCTGTACGTCAGTCGATGAAGCTGCATATAAAGTACAACTTGGTTATCTCAGTTTATTTTCGATGAAACGTGGAATGTTTTATTTTTTCATTTCTCCCATTCAATTTATGAAAATGAAAATCCATGACGTCTACTGTTTTATAAACTATTCATAGTCCTGTAATATAACTTGTTTCATCATGTACCTATCAAAATATGAGTAGTTTAAAAATAGTTTAAAAAATGTTAACATTTTTAATTTATTAGAACACTACACATAATTGATTTTATACATTTTATTGAAACGTAAATTATTTTTGGGCGATCTTTTAATATGTATGTCGTACGGCACATACCAAAGTACTAACATTTGTAGTTTTATGATGTGTAGCTGTCTATTTGAGTGCCAAATTCTCTATTAGACACACAATGCTCCTGGTGTAACGTCTTCTGTATCGCGTGTGTGGCATATTGATGATATTAAATTCCAACAGCTGGAATTTGGCGTATTGCATCTATTCAATTCGCTTAGAGTTTCATTAAAAAACAAAACCATAAAATTTAAATATTTTTACCGACGAAAAGTTTATTAAAATTTATAAACAGACAGAAAATGGTTCTGTGATGACCACAAAATTTTTTACCTATCTGGACCACATCAAATTTTATTTTGTAGTGGTTATAACACGTTTGTAATCACTACATATCTTAAGAGGACTGTGTACTTAACCGTCGGAAGGTGTTGTGGCGTGTCACGCGAATAACTTATTTATGCGAAACCGCCGAATTAATTCTTATTGTTGCTATCTGTGAAAAGAACACCGACTTGAAACTACGTATGCCACTTTTTGAAAATTCGGTATGCTTGTTAGTAACATAGGAAAAAGAGTTCTACGAAAACTTTGCACGCCAGTTTAGCGCGCAGCGAATAGAGACCATGTGCCTATCGTCGAGAGTGGTACTCTGACTCTTATCCCTCCGCTGTTTCCGCGCGTCAAACGAGGAGATTTCAAACCAGTACGCAGTACTCTTAACTAGATGTAGCAACATACTTTTATAGTCGCCACAAAAAACTTGGCGAGGTCTTTATCGACAAATAGTTTCAAGCACTGAAAGTCAGTGTCAGAATGCATGATAGAAGAACACGCTTACGCCAAGCATTACCGGCTTTCCTGTTTGACGAACTATGTTTTCTTGCCAGGCCTACCTGAAGAGTGAGTGAGAGATTTTGGTCAGCGATTAACATCTATGTCTCCAGCGCTGGTGAGGGGTGATACGATGTGAGTATGGAGCAGCGCCGGAATGAATGGGCGGGGGAAACAGGAGATCCCCGAGAAAACCCGCCGGCCAGCGTCATCGTCCGGAAATTCGGGGACCAACCCCGCCGGGAATCGAACCCGGATCGCCTTGGTGAGAGGCGAGAGGTCTGACCCCTCGGCCACCGCGGCCTCATCCTTCCTGGAGAATGAATGAAATAATGCAGACATGGAGTATTGACAGAATGTATGGCAGGGTGGCAGTTAGTACCCCAAGACAGCCCACGGTCGGAGACAACCATCACCACGTTTTTCACGCGGACTCGGTGGGAGTCAAGCCCGGACCACTAAGTAACTGCTTCGTCTAAATAATTCGTCTCATTGTCTTCATAACTAAAAATTTACTCACTGATAATTCGTATAATTTGGGTGCCCTTGGACGGCGTCAAAACCATAATATGAACACACAAATAGACAGGACAATTTCGGCCATAGTCTGCGTTCGGTGGGAAGTGTGTCGTGTCGCAATTTTGAATTTATTTATTTTCTTTCACCATTGTTGTTTGTTTCATTTCTGAAAATTTAACTTCGTCAGAGAATTTATTATGTACTCATAGAATTTCTGACGTCACAAGATATTAAGTGCTAGTTCTGTTAAGGCATTTGAAACCGAGTTGGGCCATTAAGTTAAATATATTCGTTTTCAGAAGTTTTACTTTTTCTATACGACACTTCCGTCAGGAAGCTAGTTAATTTCATTTCTCGTAAATTTTATACGTACAAACTGAAACATAAGCGAAACTTGCTATGAAACTTTTACTATTTGAACAAATGGGGCCAAAGGCGCAAGAGTGCAGCGGAACACCGCTACAAATCACAACGATGGGAAGTTTGCCAATGAAGTCGAGGGCTCGATTATTGCGTATTAAACCACATGTATACAGAATACAATTGGTAGCTGAATTTCTTGCATCCACGTGCCCGTGCAGACAAATCAGAGTCTTACTGCAAGAAAATAAATATTTTATGATAGATGTTTTACCACAATTTTGTTAGGCAGCACTGTGATGTTATCATGCGGGGAAACGCGATAGTCATTGCAAATGATCGGTAGGTTTTCTTGATTCATACTTTCCGTCTCTATCGAGTAAAATGGCGCTGCGGTAAAACGCTGATTTCGCTTTTTGTAGGACCCCCTTTCGATTCCCTGTCTGCTGTGCTGATTTCAGCTTTCAATTAGCGAATATTGGGATGATTACTTTAAACATGCCACTGCTGATTTCCTGCTTATGTCCGTTTGAGGTAAAAGTTCCTTATTCAATGACCCCGTTGTTAACAAGACGTTAAGGTGACATTTGTCCAGGCTGTTGAGTGGTGTTCAGATATTTGCGGATGAACGTTTATTCAAAAACTGCTCAAAATATGTGAATGATGTTTTCTTACGAATAGCAACGATTTTTAGACGTGAGTATGCTCATTTCAGTTTGTCTATTTATCTCTATGGTTTATATTCTTATGGCTTAAAATAGCGAAAATCGGAGTTTTCGCTATCCGTTAGGTATGAAACTCTTGGCCCAGAACCTTTTAAAAGTTGCAAGCGTATGCAACACACTTTTACCTTTAGTATTACGTCGTAAATGGAAGGGAAATCACTGAATGTCTAACAGAGATGAACTATTGGTGAGAAGACTGCACACCAGTTCAGTGACTTGCGCCTAGAGACTAGTGTTATACGTGATGCGTGTGTTGTCTCGTCCTTACCGCTTCCACTTCAAGGCCTTTGAATGCGCAGAATACATCTACCCAGGCGGCGCCCTTCAGCTCCGGTTTCTTACCTGAAAATTTTTCCTTCCTACACTAATTTGTTCTACAGTGTTAAAATTTACAATACCGTCTGAGTATATTCTATGGTAATGCATCCTATATTTGAGTTAATTGATGTTCTCTTAGTTAAATATGTTTACTGACACACCTTTATTTGCATAAAAAATCCATTCAAAAATTATAATTTGCTTTGTGAAAATAAATTCTTAGCATGGTTACAATTACAACTATCCACTACAACCAGTTTATAAGTCTAATATTTTAAATGTCCCAGGTACTTAATATAAGCTATGCTAAAATTATCGGTGTACAGAATATGCTCAATCCAACCCGAAGAAAATTTGTAACATACCAAATGAAAATGTTTGAGTTTATAAATATTTCTAGACTGTACCAATGCTTGCCGTAGTTACACTAAAACGTTTTCTAGCAGTATGCCATACAGCCTCATTGCATAATCTCGCTGTCTTCAAAGTGACGAGCGTTATACAAGTTTACATACATGGAACGTTCAGTTTGTGTACTGTAGCGTCAATGTAAAAATCTTCCTAAATGTTTAGGAAGTAATTAACCTAAACGCAGTATGTGACAGTTACCATACTTCCGCCTTGTAAATATGCAAACTTTGTAACAGTTAAAATTCAAGTCTGGTAGCTGAAGTATACATTTGACTGTTTTATAAGAAAATTTAGGAGTTCTACCATGGATATATTGGAAACAATTCTATCATACCGACTTTATTAGCGCTCGTATACGAACGTGTAGCAAATTCACAAACTATTTTCTTAGACTGATATCCTACTCGTCCAACCCCTCGTCCGTTGAAATCTGTGCACATGTCGTAGGACTGACTGCTGAAATTTGCACACCCGTATGATAAACCTCATTTGGATATAAATTTTTTCCCCAGCTTGACTAAGTGTATGGTCGGAGGCCACACTTGCTTCATTGTAATGAATACGTGTACATATAGAGCTAGTTGCACTCCATACGATGCACACGACTGGTAAAAATCGATTTACTACCCAATACCGAGAAGGTCGCTCAAGGATAAGAAATGTGTATTCTTAATATGTTTCGAACTTCTTGGACATCTTCAGGTAGGTGTAGCCTGCAGGTTCCAGCACTCAGTCTTACGACATGTTCACAGATGACGAGTAGGATGCTACAGTACACATACTAAAGTTCCAAGAATCACTGTCGCGTCGCTATGGAACGTAATTGACTTTGCTGTAACTTGGCTACTCAAAATATACGCAACTGTCAAGCCGGTGGGATGCTACCGCTTACACAGCGATCTTCACAGTTTTACGTGAATCTGGTCCGTGCACATCAGCCGTTATCATAACAGAGCACTAATAGTGATTACAATGATGTGAAGATGTCACGTTTTTTAAAATAAATAGTGAAGACACGGTAATTTGGCAGTACTGGTAATTTGGCACGATTTTATATTAATTTTGTTTCTAAATTTGAAAGTTTGTAACACTGCATTTGCCCGATGTTACAGATGATTATAAATTTAAAGTTATTTGTCAATAAACCTATGTTTTTATTATTCCATGACCGCAGTTACCTCGTGCCAGGAAACATGTAATGTTTAAATTATTTATGTATTGTGTGTATAAGAGATTGTGTTTTTGGAATTTTAATGACTTCTACAACTTATATATTCAAGCTAGCAATATTTTTGTTTTGTACCGTGAGCCACAATCTGTCCTGATCGTATAAATGAACAAACCGAACAAACCCGGGGGTTAGCTACGAGAAAAGTATTTATTGAATTTTGTAATGCGACTTAAAACAATAGAAGGAAGTTTAAGAACGATGAGAAAATTTTAGGAAAAATAAGAACGTTCCCGTTCATGGTGCTGAACTGACGTATAGTCGAGAGGATCTCAAGATTTTCTTCGACGAGACGCAAAATTATTTCTACGCGTCGTCAGAAAAGTACGAATTTGCGTATATACGACTACGACCAGGAGAGACAAATTTGAAGTTATCCATGACGTAGTTCGTAAGTATGACGCTTAGTCATATTCGGGCAGAAGGTGGTACTAGAAAAGTGGCGATGCAGATTCGGAATATTCCCAAAGCCATTGCATTTTTACGTTTTGGAAACACTTTGGATAGATTGATTTCTGTAATTCTACGGCTGCAACATTATTGAAGCACCATGTTATAAGATAACCATTAGCAGTAGTATTTTGCATAGTTTGTATAAATATTTTATGTCAAACATTTAACAAGAAACAACCCAATGAATTTCGTGGATATGTGATTTATAAATAAGGTTTTTACAGCATTCGTCTCTTAGAAACTTTAAACGTCAACAAAGCTCTTTCCTTGAGTGCAGTCTTTTCTCCTCGGAACTGGTATATGAGTAAGGATTTTTATTAATTTCGTTAGGGACGAAATATATTTTTGGAATCGAATTAAGATTTCTTGGTGCATGTACGGTGTTGAATTCAGACTACGTTCTTCATGGCCTACCAGCGTATGCATGGCACGTTAGAAGAACGTTCATTTCCTCTATACTACTTTACAAAAAAAAAAAAAAAAAAGCAGTACAGATTGATGCAATTACAGGGGCGTCATTTCAGGTTTTTCCAGGGGGGGGGGCAAGATTTTGTTTTCTGACGACAGTGACCTTGTTGCATCCTTTTTATTAATTAAGCATGTATAAATTAGATACTTTAATAATAAAACTTTAGTTTTATGTACCTTAAGTTAGCATTATTTACATTTAAAAATACAAAAAATATATTTATACACAAAATTTCCAAATCCAGGGGGGGGGGGCATTTGCCCCCCCCCCCTGTAGCCCCAAATGACGCCCCTGTGCAATTATAATGTACCATATAATATTTTACTTACTATAATGTTGGAAAATAAACTTGATTGGTTGTCGATTGAAGCATTGAAATTTAATAATTATTATTTATATTTTTTAAAGAATAATTTTGATTTTATGCTAGAGAAAAATTTCCTTACATATTACTAACTATGATCATCTGCTGCAGTTTAATAATCTGTACACGAAAAACAAAAACACTTTGTTTCTCGCTGGAGAGTTTTAATAATTTAAATATTAAATTCTGTCTTTGCAAATTATAATCGACGTAAAGTCAAATATAATAAACCAGATAACTTTTATCAGCTTCAAACGGTGTAACATTATTGAATAAATTACAATAAATGATCAAAAATGGAAGTGTACTGCAACACTTATTTGCAACATTGCTCTCCTATTTTACGGAGTCTGGAAAATTTTGAAGTTTATGAAAAAAGGCGGATCTGATTGCTATTACATACGGAGATTAACACTTATCAAGCTGAAATATATCATTCTTATCTTACATACAAATGTACTGCTCACACAAGGTCTACATTTATTTTTCACATTGTACCAAACGAGCTACTACTACTTTACCAGAATATCAAACGCTTTCTTTAGTTAACTCCGAGTTTAATTTGATGCTAGGTTGGTTACTACTTGCGAAAGTCCATCTTCCAATAATTGAAATATCTGAGTATAAATATTTATTTTCTTGTTGCGCATTGCCACAAGTTTAAAGTTATCTGGTTTTAATTAGTGTTGTTATATTACATGTAAAGAAGCTGTACATTGTTTACAAATTCACTTACGGTATTATTATTAGTTCATGTGCATATAATTCCGGATACTGTTTGAAAACTCGGGTGGCATCATGCATCAACGTTATTTACGTACCTATGCTTTGACACAACAATTCTACTTGATCTATAAGCATTAAACAACATAAAATTAAGATAAATTTCATATAAAGTTTCTCCAAAGCTGTTTCTATGTAATAATTCGAAAATTATAAAATAAGAGTTTTAAATTTAGAATAGGATAGAAGGCAAAATAATAACAGCGAAATAACCGAAGGAACCCTTTAAGGAATATTGCATTTTAGAGCATGAGAAAACATGCAATGAGTGAAAATTGAGTTGGAGACGGGACACTCAGTGAAGTAAAACAAGGATTTTCGGTATAATTTAAAATGATCTCATTCTTAATTATTAATTGAATTTGACTTTCAGCAACGGTACTTGGATAGATTACAAAGTGTAGAGATGAATTCCTTATTCAAAATCTTAATCATCTCTCGCGACAGGAAATTCTGAATAACGTCTGTGCAAGTTACAGGTAAATGGTAGGAAGACGTGCTGGTTTGTCTTGCTCTCATTAAGAAGGAATAGGAAAGAGGAAGGGGAGAGGTAGAGACAAAGAGAGTGAGAGAGTGACAGGGAGGAGAGTGAAATAGAAAGCGAGGTAGATGAAAAAGTAGCGGGAAAGGTTTGATTTGTAGAATTTTCGGCAGGTAATTTTCATCAGACCTCTTCAGTCGGTAGGTGCTCTCATTGATTTTCTTATCTTTTTGCAGGGTTTTCATCGTATCTGTGATTCACGTTCTGCGAGATTTTTCCAATCCCTATTCTGCAACGTTCTTCGGGCTGATAGATTTGAGCACATGAAAGCAACATGGTTTAGATTTATTTCTTATAAATTTCTAGTTTTCCTTTACATTCTGCCAGACAAGATTGAAACTTAGATAAATCATATTCTTCAGAGTCCTTTTGCATTATACATTACGCATCTGCACTTCAGCCATCCCCAGAAAGTAACGCCTGATCAACGGATGGTAGGCTGTAGTGACTGTAGAAACGTATACAGAAAATTGTCTAGAAAAATATCTGACGTAGATTTTGCTCAGACATATGTAGTACGATGTATTGCTCGAATAGACAGCATGAAATGTTCTCCAAACCTGACGGCAAAGTAATTTTGTGGAATTTGAGGGTGGCCACCCCTATTATTTTCATGAAAGAGGAAGGTTTGAAGGTTGAAATTTTTTTTGGGCGCTTGTCCACTTCACATGTAAATTTTCCCGTGTCATACATATATGTTATAAAACATGATACACATTTATCGTTTCTCATTATACTGGGGCCTACACATTACAAGCGCTGGCGTTGCTAACGCATCCTTCTGCGTTAAAAGCACTGTGGAATAGCTAACTCTATCGTGAAAAGTGTTTGAAGCACATGTCTAGCAACGTTGACATCATCTCAATTTATTTGTGTTGTGATTGTCACATCAGCGTTAAGACCTGTACACAATTGAATACTTTATCATTTGACTTTACGTTTCCGTTACTTTTTTTTTCGTTATTACACAATACAAATATAAAGTTAAAGTAATGACAGTTGAAAAACGATTGAAAATCTGATTTTTGAAACGGACATATTGTGACATAAATCATTATATATTTACCGTGAAAGCGTATCACGTAGATATAAAAATATAAACCCAAATTAACGCCGTCTATTGACTCAACTTAAAGTTCATATACGAATACTTCTCCAACGCTACTTGCCAGGTTTTTCGAGTATATTTAAGAAAAACCTGTTACTTTTTCACGAAATCCCAATACTGGAGAAAAAAAACTATAGCCTACTCAGAAATAAAAAATTTTTCGTTCTAGCATATATAATCAGCTGGTTCTATGCGAACGGCTATCTTGACTTTGACTTTAGGTTTCAGTTTATCGGAAACGTAAAGTCAAGGCTGCTTGACTTTAGCTTTGGCGACGCCATTGTGAACGACTCCATAAGAAGCCATGCATTGAAAGCTATCGTAAAGTCAAATGTTAAAGTCAAATGCTAAAGTTTTCAATTGTGTATAGGGCTTTAGTTCGCGTTTCGAAACGCTGTTCTAACGTCGCGTCACTAGCGCTCAAGGGAGAGGAGTTCATAACTCATGTATAGATTTCGTCGTTGGTGACAGCGCTATATACATATCCAACGACGTATTGTACAACAAACATTTTTGACGACATATACTAGTTTCAAAAATACCTGAACAGACGGTATAAAATAAAATGCAGCGCACGCTGGATAGTTCCTACCATATTACGTGTTATTTACTAAGCCTATAGCTTGTTTACTGACTTCTCTTTTAATTACTTGGAATA
>PNEQ01015099.1:6227-52035 GCA_003012365.1 Medauroidea extradentata
AAAAAAAAAAAAAAAAAAAAAAAAAAAAAAAAAAAAAAAAAAAAAAAAAAAAAAAAAAAACCTCCCGTCAACGGAACAATGATTCGTGTTTAAAAAAATTGTAGAAAAAAAAGCAACACCGTTCACATATGCATCTTACATATTTCACTGTAACGTTCAAACTAATTCACGATGTTTGATGCGTTAAAGACATACGCGTAAATTGTTTTAAGAAATCCCTGCAGTGCATAATGTAGCGATACCTAGAAATACATATTTTGCAAAGTAACAACCAAATCCAGCTATATTACTATTATTGATTCTCTGCAAATGGCCATATTTGATTTTAGTGAAACTGTAAGGGCAACCCTGCTTTATGATTGAATGTATCGCAATGCATGTGTAACAGCGTCTTTGGTCATAGATTTTCATAACTTGCACACAAACACAACTTTTACAAGGTGACCGCCTTTAGTGCACGGTTTTTAGCGCTGGTCAGAGTGACATGAGGGGAGAATGGAGCCGCATCGGAATGAAGGGGCTAGGGAAACGGGAGATCCCCGAAAAAAAAAAAACCACTGACCAATAGCTTTGTACTATACGACTCCCACATGCAAAAACCTCGGTTTACCAAATGTTAAAAGTCAATTGTTTGAGTTTGCGATTACGAAACAAGTTAAAAATCACAATAATAAATTATTAAACTTATGCCAGTAAAAATACGAAACAACCATGTGTCATAAATTTTCCTATACAATAAATACTTATGTAATTCTAAAAGCAATTCGTGGTACAAATATTGAAAAGTTATTGTCATGTGCACCGCTGTTTTCGGTCAAGACTGAGGGCTCGAAAATCTAAATAAAATGATTAAATTTTACATTCAAATTTATTTCAAAGGTATTGAAATTTAGCTATAACGTCTAGTACTTATATCCCAACAATTCACTATCTTTGTTTAGGAGTGTTACAAAAATTAGGTATTGTGAAATGGTTTTCCATACACAAATGGTGCAGTTTCTTTAAAGTGTAGGAAACAGCCATGTTACACGACTTAAACAATGCTCTTTACAAGTGTAAGTATGGTGTCACAAAGTGTGTACGGGTTAGCAACTTCCATAACTGTTTACGAAGATTTTTTCAGCGTTCAGTTGACAAATAATTTAATGTCTGCCTTTCAAACAAAAAAAACTGTGTTTAAATTTTATTAGTTAATGAACACTTAGAATGACTCGTTTTATAACTTTTTCATTAATTTCAGCAATAGTGTTTCTTAAAAGCTTAATCTGCTCGTACGTTACACATACTCAGAAGCACCGTCCATACAATCCCCAACTTTCCCGCCGCCATTCGTACCTCTTTTACAAAAATTCCACACACGTTAAATAAATAGGCCTATCATAAACCTCGTTAACAACATAACTAGACCATTTTAATGGGTAACTCGCTGACTTAGAAAAATTTAATGCTTTCGTGACATTTGACATGAATATTGACTTCTTAATCTTTAAGAAATATTTAAAATTCTACTGCTTTTGTTAATTTTTAACTAGTCGTCAACGGAGGAATAGAATTTACATTTTTTCCTGAGGGCAAATACAAAAAATCGTACTAGTAATGGCTGTCAAGTGACGCCAACTTTATAAAATGCGCGAAGGTATGTCTTTTGTCCGATGTGTGACACGTGTACGGCAGATTTTAGCAGGAACTATAGCCTATTAATGCAAGATGGTGGATAGCAAATCTTAAGTGAGAAATCCTCGATTGAAAACTGACATTTAAAAACAAGTTAGATTAAAATAACCAACAGTAATGAGAAGTAAGTAATGATCTTCTGAGTGAGGTTAAGTAATAACAAAATCGGCAAAGTGTGAAGAAAAAAATATGTTGCGAATACTTTTCACGTTCAGTAGATAATAGTGTTAGTTAATCATTTTTTCTTTTGACATATAATTTTTTTAATAGTGCATTTTTGGCAATTTGATGATAGAGTTTGTAGCAGGAGGCTTCAATGATAAGAAAAGGTCAACTTGTCGCAGCACCCTCAAGTGAACAGTTTTTAGAGAAAATGGTCGTAGAAGTGTGGAACCCTAATTATAGGCACCACGCGATACGCCGGAGGTTTGACAACCCCATTAGGCTTATGTAAGGAAGGTGAATGGTATTCGAAAAAAATATTTCCTTACTCTTTTATGTACTAAATCACACCTTGAAATGTATTGTTTATTTTTTATATTTTAAACAAATGTTGGTTTTCATACCGCCTTCCGTTATTCACTGATTTCACTGGCCAGTGTTATCAATAACGTCAGCTATATTTCCGATACTGTTGATGGGCGATGCTAGTCACTGAAGGTTGGTCAATGATACCCTGTGCGAGGCTACGTCCGTTGCCTGAGATTACTGCTTTTGCTTGCGCTTCAGAGCATCAGTGTTGTCAGGAAAACAATCTTTTTGGCGGAAATTCAAAAGTTGAAGTGATCTAATGGTAGATCAAGGAATCATCTTTTAAAGATTAGGACTGAAATATTTATTTATAAACGGTATATGCTATGCATACGTACTTACGTTATTTAATGAATGTTTTTGGTTATTGAAGGATTCGTCGTTAGCTGTTTGCAAAGCTTAACTTATATTAAAGTGGTCGAACCACACTTTGCTAATATTGAAAAATAATCACTAACTTCAGTGTGTTCAGCTTGACAAATATAAATACATGCGATATTATTAGACTTCGTTATTAAAAAAAGAACGAAAGAAACATCTTATAATTTGCAATTTGTGCTAGATTCATCAGTATGCTAAAAATATGCCGATTTTATTTTAAATATTAAAAGTAAATGCAATTTACACAACGAACAAGTAAACATGAGTGTTTATCGTCTATATAATATCACTGAGAGATGCCAGAGATGTAGTTGCCAGGTAACGCATACTGAAGTAATGTTTACTGATATAATGTTCCGATATTATCGATTTATTGGCGGAGAAATATATAGCTGTTTACTGAAAACTGTTCTCTTGTTGCTGACGGACACTGGCGAACTGTCAGTGATATCACTGCGGTCAGCAGAAAACGGAAGGCGGCCTTCTCGCAAAGTCGGTAACATACTTTCGTTAACATTCTGTATATTTTACTCAAGTCTATATAGTAAACTCAAAATCGTAATAAGTTATTATCCACTGAATACCAAGCGATTTACACTGATTCCAGATGGAGCGATTTCAACAAATAAACCAGTTTAAAATGTTTTGAACGCAGTGAATAAAATCTGAATCAGGTTTAGAGGGTAGGATCGCTTCTTACACTCTAAATATGAATTAGTGAATATTCACTGTTTCACGCTGATGGATGGAACAGTTCAACAATTAGAATCAGTGAAAATATTCACAGTTTAATTTGTGAATATTCACAAATTTCCTTCAAGAGTGCCAACATCTCACAAGTGAATAAGTGAATATTCACCGTTTTTCAGTTGTTTTCAGAAAACGGTTTTCACTTTTTGAATTAGTGAAAAATTACTAGAAAATCTGTGGATATTCACTAATTAACTTGTGGAATGTTGGCACTCTTTATCGGAATCAGTAAATAGTCACCGATTTCACAGTGGTTTCTCACTGTTTCAATTTGTTGAAACTGCTCCATCCATCGGCGCTTCACATTTTACATCAATTAAATACTTTCTTCAATTTGGTTTGTGAAACTTGAACACTACTAATTTTACCATAATTAACTTCTTTCAACTTAATATGCCAAATAAATAAAACTAATTTATTGATGTTACATTTAATTCTATGTCAAATTAAGTTCTACAACCAACCATACTTACATGCAATATAAATTATCATTTGTACATTGACCATACCTATGTACAGGAGTGTAAAAAAAATAGTCATGGTAAAATTGTTAACGTAATGTTCTTATGTAATTGTAGGAAACACAGAAACGTGGCGTATCTTGATGTTACCAATTATGTACAGTAGCAATACTCTACTCTTGCTTTGTTTACAATCTGAAATACGGCAAGTGTCTCTAAGGTAAATTCAACTACCGGTTAGAAAGATCAATGTTAAATGCTTGACACAAAGAAAATTTCTGCCACTTGAGCGCTTGTATCTGTAATGGGTACATACTGAACAATCATAGATCTTCCCTGAATTTTAAGTTAAACAAAGTTGGTATTTTAAAACGCGAAATTTTTTTTATTTTCAATTTATATTTAAGTTAAATGACTTCTTTCATTTCCAAGCCTATTTCAATTTAATTTTACTACGGTATCGTATTTTTCTGGCCCCTTAGCGATGGCAGAGAAACTAGCGGCAGAAATTTTTCCTGTGACAAACTCTCCATTAGAAAACATATTTTCTTTCTAACCTGTAGTAGAATTAACCTTAGCGTCTCGTTTGTTGAATGGGTTACAAACTTCGATTACTAGAAGGGAAATTTCATCTTTACAGTGACTGTCTAGTGTTCAAAAAATTATTTTTAAAAAATTTCAAAATTTAAATCAATTCAATATGGCGTCAAATGTTCAGTCTTTTCATTCATTTTCGAAAGACTTTTTTAAATAAAAAAATACAGCTACTGCGTCCGAACGGCCATAATCCCGGGAGGATATGGCGCGCGCGGGAAGTATCAGGGGTATCAAGTACTTAGGCGATCAGGGTCCATTGGCTGCGTTGGCTGCGACGCCGGGACATATTTACATCTGTTCATCGAGGAATTCATTTGTATTACGTTGCTGTTCTCTTTCTGCTTGACTGTGTTTGGGAAGGATGGGGGGTGCAGTGGGTTACATCCCTCCCGGGGAAGCCTGGAATATTCCGGGCCGGATGTATTTTCCAGGATATATAATTTTTTTTTTTCCATTCTCACTCTCGCGTTTCTCTTGCTCCCCAGTGACCGTTACCCGGTGATGGGCTATTAATGCGTAAACAACCCCCCCCCCTACTTCCTCACCATTTCGACCAAGCCTCGCGTTGACGATTCGCGAACTAGGGAATCGAAGGCTTTGGTTTGGACTAGATGTGCAAAAAAAAAAAAAAGGGGGGGGGAAAGAGGAAAAGCTGAAGAAATAAAGAATTCATAAACTCGTTAACAATTTTTTTCCCTCTCCGTCCACAAATGGCGATCCCGCGGACGCCGAATTTAATCCGTGCGCGTACCATTTCGCTTGTGGCAATCTAGCGAACTGTCGGCTGAAAGAGGACCCTCTCCCGTGCCTCGACGCGAAGAGACCATTTGGGCTCCGCTGTCATTGCCGAGATCACGGGATTCGATCCGGAAAGGATTGAATAATTTTTTTCCCTCTTCGTAAGTGTAATGTTAAAATTTAATTCTGATTCCGACTGAACTCGGAAGTAATTCCTACCTGTATCGCAGTCACAGAGGTTAAGTGAGGAGTCAGAGTTAAAAGGAATTAATTCTCCATGATATTATTTTAAAGATAACGACTAATTCCTGTACGAAAATTACTTGTTTAGGAAACATTGTACATTTTTATATACAGTTGAGTACTGTATACAAATTTTTCATTTTAAATTTATAAAATAAATCAAACATAAATGAGTATCATTACATATCAATAATATTAATATAATAAAACCAATTTAAAAAATATATTTATTTTTGAAACGGTAATGTTAAAATGTGTATTTTACATTAGAAAATGAACGAGTTAAGTTTTTTCAAAATACTTTTGTATTTTATCTATTGTTAATTAGTAAATTTAAATTAAAGCGGTTTTGCTTTAAAGTGTTATAATGAAAACTGAACAATTAAGAAGAGGGCGTGGGGTGACATGAGATGGGTATGTATCCCCGAAAGTACCCGCCGACCAATGGCATTGTCCGGCACGATTACCGCATGTAAAAATGGGTGTCGTCATCGCCGGGAATAGCGGCCACATCGCCTCTGTTGGAGGCGGGCGATCTTGACACTGCGTCACCGCCCCGCCCCATTACTCGTATAAAGTTGTATAACAATGTGCTAAATAATTTTACGTGTTATCCAAATGGTGGCGTTACAGTTGATAACTATAGACTAAATACTGGCTCTGTAAGTTGCCCTCAAAGAAAATACACACATTGTTAATCAACAATATTTTGCAGAACTACACCGCGACACTCTTTGACGGGTGATTCTTCATGAGAGAGCCGGCCTCAGTAGCGTAGTTGGTTGGGTCCCGGTCTACGGTGCGAGAGGTCCTGGGTTAGAATCCCGGCTCGGGCATGGATGTTGTGTTGTCCTTACACCTAACTTCACCCTCATCTGCTCTTAATACCTCGTCATGAAAGGGCCGTAAAACCCTTTCACCGCATTTCCTCATAAAAAATTTACGAAAAATAAAGTTGAAAATAAATACACGACTTACATTCTATTCGGAAGGGGTGTATTGACCTTGATATCGTAGTTTAAGAGAGCGTAGTACATAAATAAACGCTGAAAACATTAATTGATTTCTACGCTTTTTTCGAAGCCAATATGGATAAAATACTCAATGACAATCCTACATAATGGTATTTGTCAACTTTATGAGTAAATATTTATCCAGAATTACTAATTCGTTACGCGTGACCTCTTGCGCAGCAGTTAAATGCACGAGGTTCCGGCGTCAGAGATTGTGCCTCAGAAGTTCGTAACACTGCAAATAATTTAGTTTAAAACGTTGACTGATGCTACTGTCTAGGATTGCTAATGTTTAATTTTTCGCAAATTGGCTTCAAGAAACCTACAGTTACAGATTAACGTTTTTAGCTTTGAATTATATTCCACGCCCTCTTAAGGAGATGTTTCACGATGGTTACACGGAATGAATATTCGACGGCCTCCACGCGAATGTAGCCACTGTGCTATGTGCTTCCGACTTGCATTGCTTCGATAGTTCAGTAGGGTAGGCTTATGGTTTGCAACCACTTATTTCATAGTTACATGACGTCTCATCATAATGCACTAACCGACAAAATTGTTTGCTGCGCACTGTATAAACGTATGGATAATTTCACTAATGAAACGTGGCTGTAGGTCGTACAGAATAAACTGCGCATTAAAAATTTTACCTTTGAAAAACGTCGCTAGTTGTAACTGCATATAATGTAACATTAACAGTTTAGTCCCTTTACTGCTTGTATGGTTGGCAGCGAAATTACGCAATATAGTTCCATGTGTTTTGTATTTAAATACAACAATACAAAGAAAAATCAACCGAATTCGATATCATTGTATTTCATGTAATTAATTAACTTTTTTTTTTTTAAATCAAACTATATAGGTTCATACCGACTGTACAATTTATCTTACATGCGCAAACATCAAGTGACGTGTCCAGAGAGGTTAGACATTTCCCGCCGTGAGCCGTTACGCGCGGAAAGATACGAATCGGCTGAAAATAGAACTTAAGCAGGGCTTTTTGAAGTGCTTACTTTATCCCGAACCGCCTAGACTCAGTTTCTCGGAAAAAGACAGCATTCAGTGCGTAACTCCAGACAACATTTTTATTTGTAATAAACTCGTCTTCATTGCGTATTCACAGGGACAACCAACTAAACGGCACAGTTACATTTTTCCCTCTTAGATTATGGTTCTAACCCTGCCATTTTCATGCATTGGGGTTGATATCGTAGTGTGCTGTGTAAATCGTCGTTCATAAGCACAACTACGGGGGGGGGGGGGGGGGAGAGGGCTCACCAAGTCCCGTGTCCCGTCCCACCCTAAAACAACCCCCAAAATTCTTGCAATCGTGAATTAATTGTGAGAGTTTTACAAAATTTGGTGAAAGACGTCAAACGGTTATGGTGCTGACTGGAATATTGAGAAAGTACTAAAGTAGTACCAGAAGAAAAATGTGCATGGCACAGTGCCCTATAAATGGCTGTAAGGAAATAATAAAGATTTGTGCCCCTCCCTAAATTATGTTCTAGTCGTTTAACAGTGCTGTATCCAAAATCTCACTCATACATTTGTCATTCTGTTTGTGTTACTATCATAATACATCTACTTCAACTGCTCCGTCGAATGTCAATACAGTCCTTCGAAATAGCCTATAAGCTGTGAAGACTTTATGTCTGATGTCGTAGGATAGTATAAAGTAGTTTGTGTTTGTAATACGTTTAAAGAAATTAAATTTTGAAGTAGGTTTCCAAGGTGGCACTTGCCTCCAATATACTAACTATTTTCAACTGTCAACACACAAAATGATCGCACTTTAATCATCCTATAAGGGAGCCTTGGTTAATTCTGCAGTACTGATAGACTTATTTTTAAAACTTTTTTTCACTCTGCTAAGCAATAACAACATCTAACGTTTGCAATGTACGTTCCTCGGTAGTAAAGTAGTATTATTGCGTGACACATTTACTAACTAAAATAATAGTGCCAAATTTTCAAGATGCCATATTAACCGTGTCATCCATATATATTTTGTGGATTTATGAGTGGTGTGTAGGGATGATGGTTTATAAAGGGAATAGGCCTACTTGACTGTTTCCTGGATTTCAACGCATTTTCAGGTTACCAGAAGATTACTGGCTTTAGCTTACACATCGAACTGTTATCCTATTTTACTGAGCCAATAGGAATCCCGATATTGTACTGTTTTATGCCTGCTATTGGTCTGCAGACTGTTACATCGTGTCAGAAGAATATCACTAGAGGTACGTCAATTTCGCGGATTCATCTGGCAGTAGCCTCGATTGCTCAGTCCTGTACACGCTCTGGACACATTCGATTATTAGAGATGATGGTTTATCGCGGGAAAACTTGACTGTGTGCTAGACTTCAACATACGCTCAGCTTATGAAAAGATAACTGGCTTTCGCTTGTACGTGGAGCTGTTGCCCCAATTTGTCTAAGCCAATAAGAATCCTGGTATTGTAATATTTGATGCCTGTTATTGGTCTGCAGACAGCTATGGTGTGACAGTGGTTTCAAGGCTATGTTGGCGCAAAAAATTTTCGCGATATACCATCATCTCTATCGATTATTCATTGGCTTACAACATTACAAGCGATAGCTCGATGAATCATTTTCATATTTACTACTGGCTTGCAGTAGTCAAATGCGTTTCTTGACAGCCGCCAGCTAATCACACACGTTATTATGAAGTATATATTTTGGGCGTTCAACCTGACCTGGAATGTATTTGCGAAATTGACGTAGTCTGCCTCTATATATCACCGAATAATATATGTTGCAAGAAACTACAGCGTTTTCAAGTGTATGTTGCCACAAAACATATTCGCCTTACACCATCATCTCTAATGGTGTGTAGGTTGAAACGTAATTGAGGACGTGACAACACTGGTCTATAAATCGTTTAAATTTGTGCCTTAAATTATTGATAAAAAGAACTAGGCGTGGCGGAATTGATAAAATCGAGGGTGAGAAAAGAACACGATTACCGCAGGCAATTTTTTTGTTCCTTCCCGGGCGAACTAGGAGGAACACAAATTTCGTCCTTCGAGCGTCACTCGTAATCCTTACCACCTCCCCCTTTTCCCATTTTCACGTCGCCACACCAGTTCCAATCTCGTGCTCGCATCGGATTTCGAAGCCTGCGGCGGTGTATAATGCACGAAGGCCCGTGAGGGGTGATGGGGAAAGGGGAAAAAAAGGGAGGGGGAAGGCGACAGACGCCCCTCCGCTAAGCCCTCGGCTCCATGAATAATATCTGTGCCCGTTCTGAAGACTGCAGAGAGCCCTCGATCCCCCACACATTAGCGCAGCGAGCTATCGAACGGCGTTCGAGACGATTCTCGAAGGTCGCGATAGGCCGTGTCAATTCGCTCCTTATCCCCCTCCCCCCTCTGTCCTTTCGTCTTCACTCTAGAAGGACAAGCAGACGAATAACAACTTGACTGTTACGCTGCTCTGTTGTTACATGACCTAATTGAACACGACATATTGCAGGCGAAAATAGGGAATTGTGTACTTGAACGGATGGGGAAGTGGGAAAAAATTTTCAACAAGAAAGCTTATAGCTAAAGTTAATTACACTATTGGCTCGAAAGACCTATGCTAAAAGTTTGGTACAGGGAAAACTGTAAGAAATACTGAACTTAATAAAAACGAGTTTATAACATAAAATAATTCATTCCAGTAAAACATTCGCTCAAACAGAGTGAAAAGTAACTTATTGATAATACTACATTACATTTATTCACTTATATTATTTGCCTGGGTGGTTAGGTTAGGTGTCCGGCTGTGGGTTTACTCCATAAAATTTGCTGCCGTAAGCTATGGAATATCCTACCGTAAACAGATGTCGTGCGCGTAGAATTGTAACGACACAAATTTCTGCCGTTTGAACGCTGGTATCAGTAAGACACGATTTACAATATATATATATATATATGTGTGTATATATATAGGCTATATATATAACTTCATCCTTGCTGCATAGTAGGATCCGATAATTATAATTAAAACAATAATTTATGCAGGTGTTTATTCTTTGTAGTATCTGTGCGAGAGATTTACAGACGTCAAAATAATTTTCAAATGTAAACGCGAGTGTTTTTGAAATTCGGTTACTAAACAGGCCTAGATTATCATTCTACAAATTATAACAATGACAGTTTTCCATTTTTGTAGAGTTTGTGGTTTCGTACCCTTACTTTTCTAAAAACAGTTTTAATTTTTTTTTCGAAAGTAAAGCTTACTACTACATTGTGCTACATAAATAAACGTCCATTGATAAAATATCAACTCGGCAAAAAAACTCATCAAATTTTGATGAATAGATAAGAATTTATTAACGATTGAGTATTCCAGTCGTACATTTCCGTACCCCTTATCACAAATTAATACTTTTAACATTTGACTTTACGTTTACGTTACTTTAAGTATATGGCCAATGCACAACACAAATATAAAGTTAATGTAACCACAATTGAAAAACAATTGGCAATCTACGTTTCGAAACAAAAATACTGTTTAATACAGCTTCATTATATATTTCGAATACAAGCATGTCACGTAAATATTCTGAAAACAACGCCAATTATTAAAATTGAATCAGGAATTTGCAAAAGGGACCAAGTCCAAGTGAGTAGATTGCTGGGAAACAACAAAAAACTTATTATAGTGGATCTGGGAGTGAAACAGGTAATCAATAATGGGCAACTTGAAAGTACAGTGTGTGCATGTGTGGAATAATATGAAACATAACTGACATAGACACGCTTTTATATTTAATTTTTGAGAATTTAATAATGTTATTGGAATTGGTACATTTTAAAAATTATGTAACGTTTTACAATGGCACATAAATCATTATGTCTTGAGTAGACATTAGTGCAATGTTGGTATATTCTAGTGAAAAACTAGTAATATGATACATAGAAACATATTTTACAAACACAATACCACCCAGTACCTTTTACCCATTAAGCATTATTATGTATTACACTACCAGAGACAGCATAATGTCTTTGGTGTAGATTATTGGAACCTTAGTATACGCTAGTGAAAAAACTATTAAGCCACATTGAAAATTATTATTCAACTACAATCATGTAAGTCATAAACAAAATAATGCGCTATTGGCACATTCATGGACTAGTCCGTTTAACGTATTTCTTGTATAGGACACTGGGTTTCTTTTGCTGTTGACAGCCAAGAGAATGCTTTGGAGAGTTGAAATCTCGTATAACCTGAATTTGCTCAAAATGTGAACTTGGTCCCTTATGCAAATTCCCAATTCAATTCTTTGCACGAAAAAAAAAATATTTTGTGGCAGGTATAAAATATTTTGTGGGTATTTTCCTGCAAAATTAATTTCGTCGTCACAAAAAAAATATGTTGACAGCACTAATAATGCTGTGGTCAGCACAAAACTATTTTGTGGTTGCTGCAAAATAATTCGGTGCAGGAAAACTTCCTACAAAATTTTCCTTACATTGTAGGCTCTAATTTTTGGCCGTGCAGTTTTGCAGGGTGTCATGTACGGACACGGGTTCAGTGACCATAAATACTTGCTTTAGTGTCATGCAGCACATATCAAATCTGCCACCACTTATTCACTAACTTTCCTGTATGTAATAACTTATGTTCCCATAAGATTTACTATATTATATTGTATTATACTAAATTTTTTAATATTTCACAGAGTCTCCCTGTGGGATTATTAGTTAAATTATAGCTTTAGTTCTTTTATTTCATAATTGTTCATATATAAATATTCCGCACTTAAAACACAATTTTGTATTATGTCTCAATTTAATATTAACCAGTAATAATTTGTGTTCTAGATGGTAATACTCATGTTTACTGTAATGTTATATATTATTTACTTCTGTCACTATTCTTTTCTCAGTAAGTTTTTAATGGTCTGTTGTTTTTTATTTTTTAGTGGTTAAGTGTAAGACAAGGTGGTTACACCTTAACTTCGCCACTGTAAAAACAAGTCGCAAATAAATAAATAAATATTCTGGATGGGTCTGATAAGAACACTGATAGCGAACTGTGAAATTAATTTAGTCTGCAAAAAATTGGAGAGATTTTGGTCAAGCACTTAAAATCTTGGTCTTCAGAACTGGTGAGAGGTGACATGATGTGAGTATGGAGCGGCGCCGGAATGAGGGGGCAGGGGAAATGGGAGATCCCTGAGAAACCCTGCGACTAGCGGCATTATCCGGCACGAGCGAAAATTCGGGGACCGATCTCGCCGGGAATCGAACCCAGATCGTCCTCGGTGGGAGGTGAGTGCTACAGTGACTGCACAAACCGCGGCTTCCCCCCCCCCCCCAAAGGTAAATTTTTGACAATTGGTAATACACCTCATATCCGGGACGGTTACGTTCATGAACTACTTATCCGAAAACACGTCATCTCCATTCCATCGCAACACTATATTAATACCTATATCTACTGGGGGAAAACCCCGTTTTTATTTTCGACCTGAACTCTGTAATTCTTACAGTAAAGTGACGAACAATTAACGAACTGTTACAAGCAAATATACTCTCAGACCGATAAGATTACGATAAAATATCTAGTGTAGGAATATTCCTTGAAGGACGTGGCTTGGTGAACAATACTATAGCCACGTTATCAAGTCAAGATTATTCTTGAGTTCCCAGACACTTGACCTCTGGTTGTAGAGTTTGCCTTCGTGATTTTGACACTGTTTTGCCTGATCGCACACACGTCAAAATAATTTTTTTTTCGTACATTTACAGTGGAAATTTTTAACTCGTTGTCAAGAACCAGGGTGTTGTACTGGTCAGATAACACACCTCCAACCGAGGACCTCGTAACTGGAAGAAGGAAAACCAATCCCTAACCGAATATTGCAGAAGTTCTTCTCTTTCGACGGACTACTTGTGAAACTATTTGTGAAAAATTAATATTACAATGATAAGAACAACTAAATGAAATTATGTATCTATACAAACACATGTCATTAACAAACAGCTTTTTTTTGTATTTTAAAAAGTTGACTGTAAAAGGAAAGTTTTATAGTGAATACGGCAATTCTAAAACATCTTTATCCTTCATTAAATTGCTTGTTCTGACGTTCGTGTTAGGAATGCGGGAATCGTAATTTACTTCGGGCGTCTTCGACGAAAATAAGTTTCTCGCTGTGAATAGGTTTTTTTACATTGGTGTAAAAAATAAAACATTTTTAAATAAAACATAAAAAAAAATTAAGACTAAGCCATACGCTGCACAGATTTCTGTAGGCGTTTCACAAAATATTATACTTGATTTTTTGGCTAATGCTACAATATGACCATGCAGGCCGGACAGCGAGAGAGGTTCGGGCTGCAATCAGGCCAGCATTGGGAAACCAAGGAAGACAGCCACTCGCGTCCCCCTTCGTTGTGCCGTAATAATGACAAGCACAATTTATAGAAACGGATTACACTTTGGGAGCAAAAACCCGAAAAAAAAAAAAAAAAAAAAAAAAAGAGATTAATTGCGGCCAAAAATGTTAGATACAAGTTACGATATATTTGTGGGAAAAAAAATCTTAGATACGAAAATTTTGTTGTTTCAAAATATTTTCTAAATCCATAACATGGGAGCTAGGCCCCTCTTGTTTTGTGTTCCCGGCCTTCGACCACTGACTCGATTCCTGCTGGAGTCTCACGCGATTTTCTGACGATCTGAACGTGGCGGACGTTTGCTTTGACTGGTGGGTTTTCTCAGTACACTCCCTTTTCCACCACCCTAACATTCTGTCGCTTCTCTGTACTCTCCTCATATAAACGTTCTCAACGCACAAGGGTTCGCTGCTAAGTGATAACTAATATCTATCCACTCCACTCAGCACATTTTCATGGAATGTGTTAAATAGTAATATTTAAACATGAAAGTATTGTAAAAATTGATAAAATTTCGTATTTAATATATAGTACTTCCCCAATTTTTCAAAAATCGTTGGAAAAAACACTGAAATAAATAAATAAATTAGGTTTACTTCTCTTTTGTTATCGAAACTATGCATTTTGGAAGCGAGGGAAATTATTGCATTACGAGTCAATATTTTAATAATAATTATTAATAGATATAAAGTTTTTACTATTTTACACATTACACAGAACTTAACACGGAGTTAACAATTTAAGGCAGGAATTGTAATCGAACCTTTACACTTTGTCCCAGTGGTTGAGCATGCCAATCACTAGAGGAAACAACGTGGATTTTTTAAAGAATGTACTTTCTCAAACATAGGTTACGCAACTCTTGTGGGGCATTATCATGACGTCTCATCAATTCAATATTTTCATCGAATTTTTGTTTATGAGGAACTTTCGCGTTTAGGTATCCGTAAGACTTCACTGTTGTGTATGTGGCTTTGACTGTACAATTTAGTAATTTCACATTTTATGTAAGGGCAAAATTTTCCATTAAAACGAGAAAACATTGCCTTGCTCTCGTCTGGTAAATTTGTCTGTAAAGATCCATCGCAGTTAAGAGGAATTCTTTATGTAAAATTATAGCAATTTCTAACGATTGTTGGAAGCTTTTTTTCTTCTAAAGTTACGTTTTTTTTGACAAAAGGTCCGTAGTTTTGTTAAGTATCAAATGCTGCATAATTCATGCAGTAGGCCTATAAGGTCTACTGATCTGCTCAACTTCAGTTTTTTTTGTTAAAGATGTAATATTATGCGCAGAGATTTTTTAACGTACTGGAAATACACTTAAGCTAGCAATGATTTGACTAACGACAGTACAAAATACTAAAATATATGTAAAGAATAGATATGTTTGCGGAAATATGACCTAATTTTTCCATCAAACCAATAGTCGTACCTTCCCTTGGGCAGTTCAGAATTTTGGTCTGTGTTACGAGTAAGTTGTTCTGATCCATTTGTGCTGTATTTGCGCGTTAATTGACCTGGGAATCCTTAAGATTGGACCTAGCCAGATGTGGTTTTATACTTCTATATCTATACATTGCAACTTATAGAAATTCGTGGCCTAATTATAGCTTTACACTAGATATATTTCAAAATATCATCCGTGAAGTGAACATCACGGAAAATTGAAGAACACATTTTACCTCAGTATACATCGATACGATTGGCCGTTAGTTATTTTGTATTGAGTGTAAATGACTAGAAGTATAGACATGGTCTGGACGTGGGGGAAGGTGTAATGTGTTATATCAAACGTAATGTCGGTGCATTATGGGGGATCAATACCCAAAATTTTGGTATAATAATTTTCCCTAAATTTTTTATATAGTTTTTGTGCTTCGACAAGGCAGAGGTTATATTTTTTTACACTGTATACAGTTGGTATTGCTTAACTACTACTGCTGATACAATACATGTGACCATCCGTATAAAAATGAAGCTTTTCCTCCAGAAGGATACTATTCGCGAAATAAGGAAGACAGTGAATGTGTGACAATTGGTAACATTTTTAGTAGGTAACATCTGTACCTTGTCAGATGGGGAATTTTAATAAAGCTCACTGTATGGAACTTACAGCGAAAATTACATAATTCGAAGATGGCAGGTACTTATCCCCCTTAAAATCGAGCTTCTGTTGAATACCTACTCTTTGGGAGAAACGGAGAAATTTTACGCTTGTGATTGTATTAGCGAAATTAAACTATTTAACTTAAAGATAAGCTTGTTTTTAATAACTCATCCTTCTTACAAATTACAAACAGCTCTCCTAGAGTAATTACTTACTTTTACAAAACATGTTAAAAACGCAAATCTGTTCTTGTTATAAAATGATAAAATATCTTTTCCTGTCTAAATCATAACTAAATTAGGAGCATTGGATACATCATTAAATTAAAATTTAAGAAATTTAATTATGATCACATTAATCGGCGAACAAAGCCCATACGATACCGATTCTAAAAAAACAACCCCATGTTTTTGTGACGATTGTCAAAATTATTGTCTCGAGACCATGTTAGAAGTAAAAAAGCATTTCGAGAGAAAAAAATAACCGGTTCAGACAGTGACCTCGAAAAATCGAGATAATTTTTTAAAAATTTTTAGGCTGGAGGTAGCTACCTCGAGATTAACCTATTTTAACAGCGAAAATATTCATCGCACGATAGTCGCTTCGGCTTGAAATTAACACTGCGACTGTTAATACCGTCTGTGAGTGTCTCCACTCTGGTGCACTGCGAAAATATTGGGTGTGCTTCGCTTTTTTTTTTTTTGCAGATATGAGGCCTGTATATCCTTTGTGGTAGCCGAATTTGAGCGGTTTTCAATTAACTGGTAAAGCAGAAGCGCATATAGCAAAGTATTTTATTTCTGGCTATTAAAGGTCTTTCATTCAAGTGTCAAAGTGGACACATTACCACTATCTAATGAATAGGCCTTATTAGTATTGTTGACATATACTTTTGAAATATTATCCGAGTGTTACCTCCAAAATTATTAATACCGATAGAAGCCAATCCAACCCTGATTTCAATGATGTATCAAGAATTTAAAGTATGTCATGTAGGTCTCTGTAAACATATAGTTACTGGAGCCTATTAGTGATTGTGTAAAAAAATTCTTCTACGGCCAGACTTGTTTTGAAGATCAGTTTGAAGAATTAACTTATCTTCGAGACGAAAATTATCCGTCAGAAATGTTGTATCTTCACTTACCTGATTATTCTGTTCAAATTTCGTAATTATTTAGAAAAAAAACTATTGTTTACTGAAAGAATATTTGTTTGGATAAGGGACAGACATATTTACACAATAACAAATTACTTTCAGCAGTACAAAATACCAAACGCAACATAGTTGATTTCATTATCCAATGAAATATACAGTTTTTTTGACTAAGTACTTACGAATGACAGTAAAATATTTGGCTAACGCAAATGTAATAATTTGTCTGGAAATACCCGGAAGGTTTGTAATTATATTTCAAGAGTTATTTGGCGGTTTCAGGGGCAAAATAGCATGACAATATTACAACTACATTTGTTATGGTTTTATCGGTGCTTAATTAAGTTACAATCAATGGCGATATTTACAGAAAAATAAATATTAGACATGAAATTGATAACACACATTCGTGTGAATGTTGTTCAATCTGGCAGTTGGTAATGATATGCGATTCTCTGTACGACAGTTCACAGGATCGACTATCGGTGATTCCAATTATTTTCATATTTCAGCACAAAAATACATAAATTTAATAGAACATTTTCTTCAGTGCTGAGGTTTCTCTCCAACCAAACAATGCAGTTATTGGCACAATACACTTCTTAATACGTTAAAATAAGTACTTTGTAATAGAAATATCATGGGCACCACCAAAACAAAAATACATAAATCAATCTTGCAGAGTGTTCTACTCATATGGAGCTGAAACATGGGCCATGAATAAAATACACGCAGGCAAATTACTGATTATTGAAATGGAATTCTGGAGAAGACAGCCAGAAAACCAACAAGAGAAAGAATTAGAAACTCAGAGTTGCAGCGATTTATGAACGTAGAAATAAATACAGTGCCGTCAACGATGAAAAGAAACAAAAACACACGCACAGCCAAACATATCTTTAGCTGTACTGACAAAATATTTCACTTTTGGGGTGCAAAATAACGATAACAATGCACTTTTGTATCATGAACAAGAATATGTATTTCGTTACGTTCAAACGTATTTTGCTCGACTAAACTATAGGTGGTCAGCGGTAAACTATGTAGGCCTACTTATGAAGACCATCTTGTTTAGAATAACAGTTCAAATAATGTAGATTTGTTGTGACCGCGACAGTTGGTACACTCTACGTGCATTGACTGTAAGTTAGGTTGATGTATTTATGGTAACAAGTTGCAGGAAAGTATAAACTAATTGAAAATAAAAAATAAAGTGACTATGGTTTCAAAACTGCTCACTTTGTCCAGAACCGCCTACAAAACTTTCACTCATCGCGGGGTTCGTGTGCCGGAGGAAAGCAATAACCGCATCTTGCAAGTCGTCAAGTGCTCTCATCACGGGCATGTGCGGCGGCTGAAGAGAGACGCCACCTAACGAACTTATTCAACAGGGCGCGGGCAATCGCCGGTTTAATTGCGGTTTCTCCGCACAAAAGAAGCGAGTGGCAATCACTCGACGAGAGAGAAGAGGGCGTAAAATTCATTACATTCCTACGAACCCCCTCTCGCGTCTGCGTGCCAGACCTCCGCCGCTGACAGAGGAGGAGATCTGGGGGGTGATGATAAGGGGCGGAGGTAGGGGGTTGTCAGATTGCGTGCGCCGGGTGGTAACATGAACCGCAAGTAATTACATACTCATTCATTTTCCAGCGAACGGCCATGAATGGCACGCCGCCCCCTTGAATACCACCCTTGATATTCCCAGCGGAGCCGAACCCAACAGTTTTTAATAAACGACGCCCTCTCCCCTTACCCGGATTGGGTTTCGAGGCGCTCCTTCGCGACAGGCTTTCAGCGTGGCTCGCCCGCTGTGTGGGGAGGTCTACGTCCCAGGGGACCATATACACAAGGGGTGAAGGGCCCAAGAGATAGCAGTATGGCCAATATTACCGCGTGAATGAAATACTCTCAGGTTTTACCACAACACGGAATGAAACAATTTGCTAATACTCTACCAGCGAGGGAATAGACCGACTACCAGGGGACAAAATGGACTACGCATTCCTATTAAAACTACGAACACATATTCAAAGGAGAGTTATTATCTTCCGGTGAACCGTGTACGACTTGACCAGAAAAGAAACGATTGGAAAAGAGGATGGCAGTAAGAGTGTGAAAGGAGACGGAACAATAGACGAACGAAGAAGAAAGTATTAAGCTAGTTTGGATATAGCTATGAGAATACACAAAAAATTATTATTTTTTGACTGAACCACAAGATCTAGACGACCTCGAAGACGACCACAATAGAATTGACCTTATAATAGTATTGGTGTCATGTCTGTATCAAAGCACATCCTAAAACTCTCAATTAGCTTCGTACCAATCTAAGCTGTAGATTTAGTGATACAAGTATTCTTCCGAAAATTTCTAATGCACCAGATGTTTTGAAGTACTTGAAAGTTCTTCTGTGAAATGCGTTTCATTTCACGTTGAGAACACGCATAATAGTTTAAAATAAACATAGATTTCTGAACAACAGTTATACAACCACGTAAGCAAACCTCTTTAATGTAAAACATAGCCATACAAATACCCTGTACAAGATCTTACTTAAATAACCTTCTCAGCCTAAGTAAACAGTTCATTTTCTTTTAAAATGTTTTCATATGCACACACATATATGTTATATGTACATATATTTTTCAACATTTATATATAATGTTGCAAAATTCAAAATGTGTCATGAATTGCATGACAACGTTTTGGGGGAACAATTATCACATCAAGAGTACACATACAGCATATGTGAGGGCATAATGATCTCACGACACGAAATTACGAAATTTCCTCATATCCACCTTCTGCGAACGTGACTGGAAAAAAGTCGCCACGTGATTTTTAAGGACATATAGCGTATACATTAATATTTTTTTTACGTAGTACTTGCAAATGTACGAATGGGTATCGTAGAAGACATACTGAACTCTTGTGATCGGAGACTATTAGATAAACGCACGCATTGTATAAAAAAAATACGTTACTCGTTAATTTTCATCGAAAAATAATTGTTACTATGTTACATAAAGTACCTGTTAAAACTGAAAGAAATGGCTGCAAAAAGTTAATTATTTTACTGTATGAATATATCATGAATTTTATCTCGATTTCGGTTAAACACATAAATAAAATGTTCGTAACGTTAAGGTGAAAACAAAGAAAATACTTTCGAAAAATAAAAGAACTTGTACACGCAAATAAAAAAATTTTCGTCGTGACGTAATTACGCCAGTTTCTGTGATACGTGCTGAATAAATGTTTGCAAAAAAAGTTCATAAATTTCAAGTTGGGGACCACGTACGTGGCTTTCAGTTAAAACACGGAGCCTCCTCCCGTATATTTTCGAATTTAGAAAAGCGAGCCGAAAACAAGTGGCGTGCAGAAAATAATAATAATAAAAATAATACGAGTTATCGTCGGTCGCTATAGAGCGCTGAGGGAGATCGGTGATGGTTGGTCGGGGGAGGGGGTGGTATTTTCGTCCGGCAGAGCCCCTGCGTGTCTCTCGAGCGCTGCGTTACTGGAAAAAATAAAAGGGGTTGGGTGGGTTGGTGGTTGTGTGGTGGAGAGGGGAGGGGATGGGGGTTTGGTCCAGAAGCACAGGGAGGCACTACACAGCCATGTCGAGGCGATTCCCTGGGCGACTGGTAATACCTTCCTGCATTATTGATTCTCATCCATCAAACTGATGCTCTCGCTTCGAGAGAGGACAAAAATAAAAATACAAGCCCTCTCTTCCATCGGGTTTTCCTGCCCTCTCCTCCCCCCATCAACACAGGAACTCTGCCGTGCCTCCTGTGTATTAAATCCTGATGACGTGGAAACCGAAATACTGCCTCCCTCTCGGCCTACCCATCCACCCCCCTGGAGAGGGGGCGTCGCGCCTGCACCACCCCCTCTGACTACCCCGCGGGCCGTTTAGAACGCACGCCCGGGAAATTTGATCTTTCCATGTCGGCGGATGATGAAAAGGCGGATCGCGACGTGGCGCCAACTCCCAGCAAGATGATCCCCCGCACGACTGCTTCAGTCCTGCCTTCATTAGCTGTCCCTCAGCTGTTTAAGAGGAGTCAGTCGAGAGACTCGCACTTAAGAGGCGTGACAGTGCCCCTTTAGGCCTTGCTCTTTAGTTTTGCAATGTTTTATAAAATATTTTTTTAAAACACAAATTAATTCATATATCAAAAATTCATTCTGCCAGTTTCTACACTTTTATATCATCGTTTGTATGTGAAATTTCCTGTAGCAATACATCAAACGGATTTTTAGATTTTTTGCCCATGTAATATCACTTATTTTGTTGTCAAAATAAGTCAAAATGAAGCATGATAATTTTTTGCTAGCAAACGGTACATTATTTTATAAATCGTTCTGGCAAAATTGTGTATCGTATGACTGTATACAGTCTCAAATTTTTTCAAAGCATTCGGTTGAAAAATATTTGAGTTATTTGCCATTGTTTGAAATAAATGAAAGATCATGACCTTACGGGCGTTTCCGTGGTAAAAATTCATAATTTTATATTTGCACGGCATAGTGATTGCTTTATAGATGTTACTTGTGACTACATTTTAAATTCGTAAAAAAAAATAACTCTCATAGTTTTCCCATAGTGACATGACAAAGTCAAAAATTGCAAGTTACGGGAATATGGTAATATAGTCTGCCTCACGTAACTTGTCCGTATTTTGACATTTCTCCTCTGAGAAATGTGTCAGACAGTTTCATTATTTGGAGCTTTAAACCTACCTGGCTTCTTGAAGAAGCATGGTCTCCGCAAACCTGTGTACACACACGTTTCTCAGAAGTGAACTGTCAAAATACGGAACACTTACATGACACAGACTATAACAAAGACTAAGTGTCTTACTAGAATGAAATAATTTACACTGAAATGAGATATTATGGGCAATACCCAAACATATTAAAAAACACACAATGATATACCTTTGTACTTTTTAAAAAATCTGAAAATGATGACGATTTATTTCATTTATGGCAATTTTTTAAAACATACAAAATTACCTTAATGTGTTTTTAACTATTTTAGGATGTTGTCCATAATATCTCATTTCAGCGTAAATTTTTTATTCGAGTGAGACACTTGGTTTTTGTTATTACCATGTTCCCGTCACTTGCAAATTCCGAATTCTGACTTTGGCTTGCTGCTTTGGAAAAACTGTGATAGCTAAAAAGTTTTACAAGTGGAAAATGTAATCACAAGTAATGTCTATAAAACGAACGCTATGTCTTACGATAAAATTATGAATTTTGGCCACATGTAGGCCTTAAGTGCTCCGCCTAACGCGCGCTTGAAATGCGTTGCAGTGGGGTGGAGCTGGGCGCAAAATTTAACTGATCGATTTTCTGCAATTAGTTGTTTAAACATATTTTTGGCAAATGTTGTAATGTGTCAGCATAGACGATATTTGTGACGAATTTTGGAGATCATAATACTGCTATATGTTCACCTTATATTGGACTTGTATTCATTCTTGAAAGTTACCCTATAATTCCCTTGCAATGACTGGGCATAGCAAATTAATAAAAGATTTCATTAATATTAATGTCAAACTGTTTATCAATAATATACCCTAGGTCTTGTCAAAGAGAAATGTTTGGTTATACAACTTGAATAAATGTGATGTCAGGGAAAATGAAAATAAATAAAATAATCTAACACTCCCCGTAAATACGTATTTTTACGAACCTATTCTACATGTGCCCATTGCGTCAACGAACGAAAAGAAAATTCACTTCAAACGATGACGGAAAGAAATTTCAAAGCATCACGTCAATCACAAGAATCATTTAGGAGCCCTTCAAAATGGCTAAAAACTGATTTCAAACAAGTTATAGCTGAAAAGCTACTCGCGGGATTTATGTAAATTGCTCTAAGAACATGCAACGAACTTTGCTTAAAATTTTCCACCAATAAAAAGATGGGGTCACCACTGAAAGTGTCAATCAAGTGAGTTATCTTCTAAATTACAGCACGCCGTTTCAGTGTCTTGCGATAGAGGCGATACCGCGCTAGATGAGCCGGTCAATATCGCCCTTGGCGCCGTGCCTCACTCACACAAATACACGGCAAGTAGGCGAAAGCCTTAAGGGCTTATTCCCGAGTTTTTTTCAGTTCAGACTGGTGCCAATAACTCAAATATTTTTTAACCAAAAGTTTTGAAAAAATTTGAGTCAATGTGCAATCACACGATGCACAATACTGTGGACGCATTTTTTAAAAATAATGTACCATTCGCCAGCAAAAAAATAATTTCCTTCATTTTTGCTTATTTTCACGACGAAAAACGTGGTACTTTGGGTAATGAAATCTAAAAAACAGTTCAGTATTATTCTACAAAAAAATTCAGCTACAAATTATAACATATAAGTGTCAAAACTGTGCAGAGAAATTTTGATATGAGTATTAGGTAGCAATAAAAAAAATATTTTCGAAATCACTGCAAAACTCCGCAATAAGACCTTAAGATGAGTGTGTATTGGTTGAAACATTTCCGTGTTGGAAACTTGGGAACAGCGAAGCGATAAGAGCCAGAATACAGCGCTTGACGATAAGCATATCGCCTCTAGTCACAGCACGCTAAACTGACGTTTAAGGTATTCGCAGTAGTCTTTTTTCCTGTGGGACTATAGGAGGTGACCCTAACATTTTATTCTTGGATAGTATGAAGTAAAGACTAATACTTGTATCTCGTTTGGCACTTTACGAATTGAGATTGTATTTTCGGAGTTACATCAGCCTGAAAGAGCCGATTTTAGCCATTTTCAGAGGCCTCAAAATTATGTTTCTGACATTCGAGCGGAAATTTTATAACAGTGAAAAGAGTAGTTTAGAAACCGCAATATGAATAGTTTAAGTGGTTTCGCATAAACAAAAAGTATTCGTTAGCCACGCGACAACGCTGGCCATGCCTCAGATCCTTTAAAGGCTGTTGAACCGTAAAAATTCATAATTGTATGCTTATCCGAAATACTGTAAGATTCGTGAACTCACTAGTGACTATATTACATCCGTATGCAAAATATTTAGCATGCGTAACATTCCCATGGTGACAAGCAATGTTCAAATTTTGCATGGTTACGGCATCATGCACCCAATGAAAACTTACGGACTTACTGTGTGAAGAAATTTACTCTTGAATTAAATGTCACGGACTACTAGCGAAACATGTATTTGTTCCACAAAAAAAAATGATGTTACTAATGTGACGATTTTAATTAGCACTTGAACATCCTTAAGGTTAGCTCTCTTCCATCGTGTTGAAATTTTCAAGCGTTTCATACAAATTAATACAAATTCCTTAATACACAATTTTAACACTGTGCCAAAGTCTTCGTATTTAATTAATAGTACTTCAAAATGCAACAACTTAGGTTTCTGAAACAGCGAGCTACTATTCATGAATGTGTGTGTGTATGTATATATATAGTTAATAATACCTCAGAAGTGTTGGTCAGTTGCCACAGATTTGTCAGTCTGTCGCAAGGTACTTTATTGTTACGTATATACGGGGTACCTAAACGATGAAATTCTAAAATCATTAACAGAACTACAAGAATATTACTGATTGGTATACTTCCTATTTAACACTTCAAGGCAATCACTAATAACATCTATCCACACCGTCTGTTTCTACGTTCAGGTATGAACTTACAAAATTAAATTACATTACGAGATCTAACATCTATTTATAAAACATCCCTGCTACTAACATGTTTTTCTGAATATGTTTCTGTTCCAGTAGTCCCGTCAGTCTTTTGTTACCTAAATTAGGCTTACGACTGATACTTGAACGTAGTTTTACTTCCTTTTGTAACCACTATAACACGATGCTATTAACAATAGATCTTCGTATTGTAACAGAACACGCACATGTAAAACTTTATAGAGTTGGATGAGTAACTACACTACAATGGGTGATGCTAGGAGGATCGACACTTAACATTCATTTACTACTTTGCATTAAAAAAAAATCTTGGTAGTTTAAGCATAAAAAAATAATATTTCATGCCTTGTTAACAGTATGTATTGACAGTTTAAAACTACAACATTAAGTTTTTATTCCCCCTTGTTTGGTAATGATAGCCATTTTATGGTCAAGGCGCGTGAAAGGTTCGCCCACATTGCCATATCCAAGCTCTGTTATGTCATAGCGTGATCAAGCAACATCTGAGGTGTTAAGCGCACTGTACTATACAATTAGGATCACGAATCATCCTTCTTAAATCACCCAGTCGTATCGACTTTGAACGTTTAACTTCTGCCTTACAATTAACAAAATAATTACATTTTGACAGTACTTTTCAGAATGAAGGCAAGTATGTGTTGCGCTTAAAAATTATTATGGCAGTATTATGTTATAGTAGTGTACACACATCGTATTTGGGATGAATTGCTTTTGTACTATTTCAAAAATGAGTTTCTTTTTCCTTTCCAAATTTTTGCTTGGCTGAATATCTCTGGTGGCTAATTAATTTAAATCCCATACACAAACTTAAGTACTTCGTGGTTTTGGTTATTCTGGTACAAGTTGCTAAGATCGATGTTAAAAATTTGGCAGAGGGAAAATTTCTTGCACTTGAGCGCTGGTATGGTAAAATATGTAAACTGACCGATCACAGAGCTTCGTGAATTTTAAGTTACTTGAAATTAATAGTTTTAAAGAAATTTTTTTAATATTTCAAAATTAAATTTAATGATTCCTCTCTTTTCCAAGCATAGTTTCATCCCTTTGTGAAACTCTCCTGTAAGAAATTACATCTCAATTCTAACCTGCAGTGGGCTTAATAGAATTAGCCTTATTCATGGTACATAATTCCTGTCAAAAATTTTACTTTCGGATTTAACTAGTTTAGGAGTTACAACCTCGCATAGCCTGTGTAAAACAGCTTTATTTGCGAAACAATGATATTACAGATAGTAATTAAAGTATGTATTTTAAATGTAAATACCGTGAAAATTGGAATCTACATTGTAAGTGAAAAAAGTTCCCCAACTAATTACTTTTTTTAGTGTGCCCGACATGTTTGCCAATGTTTGAATTGTGCGAATCTGAACAGATACGTAGGCCTACTTGATTTCGATATAGTCCGGTATTGTTATACCTTGTTAGTCTGCCAATAACTTTGTAAACGAAAAGTTAATTTTTGGTTTTATGCATGATTTTTGTTTATTGGTATGGAGAACGAGTGTTCAGTAAAACATTTAACAAAATAAGAATACTGCAATTGTGATTATGGTTCACTGTAACAGGACTTATAGAAAATCAGTGAGATTAGTTTAAGAAAACAGCTATTTTTATTCCAGATTTTCAAGTGATGTAAATTCTGCACGTAAGTACCAAGTATCATGCTAAATATCATCGTATACAGGCTGTTGTGAAATTGCATGTCAATATTTTTGGGAAATAGCCCTCGATCTAGAGGAACAAAAATGTTAATGGACATATGTGCGAAAACGTACAGTTTCTGCTCTATATTTCCCATTCATGACGTACGATTCATAGCACATAGGCTGCTATTGTCACAGTTATTCCTACTGTTATGGGTTGGGACATAGCGGAGTAGTGTGCATTGTACAGGACTGCTGTAATGACATTACATAACAACATGATCCAGCTTGTGTAATGAACCATACACCATGTATTACCAACTGTAGTGCAGAAACGGCTCCTTTTTAGACCTATGTACATTTAACATTTCTTTGTTCATCTTTATGTGAAGATTGTTTCCCCAAATTATTGACATTCAATTTTACAACATTCTGTATTTGGACGGTATTGAAGTGATCCTTTATAAATGAATACAACGGCAATCACAAAATAACTGAGGAAAATTCTTCTTGAATTCGTAAAGAAACAAACTACAATATTTACGACTTTGTAGCCGAGCAACCAGTGCTGGACAACTTGATATGGACTGACCCTTGGAGTAGCATTTGCATTTGTTCTCATTTTGGCAACGCGCGAAGAAATAAACTAAAGACTTGAACGAAGTGTATCACGCTGGTGTTAAGGTACATTTGCTCAGTCACGTGAACAGGTTTTCCTGATCACTTCCGAGCAGCTCATGGATTTAAGATAACGGGTATTCAAAGTATGCCTACATCTAATATATAAAATTCTCGTGTCACAGTGTTTGTTTCCATACTCCTCCGAAACGGCTTAACCGATTTCAATGAAATTTTGTATATACATTCGGTAGGTCTGCGAATAGGTTTTTATCTATTTTTATACTCCTTAAGTGTTATTGTTTAGTATATATTTTTAATTTAAAAATTTTAGAATCCGGTCGATAACTGTGTAAGTGATAATTCATCAGTAATCCCTATGAGCTGATACCAGTCTATCCCCACCAGGTGTCGCTGCTCTATTATTATTATTATTTATTAATTTCTTTATTATTAGACTTCTTTCACTTATATACCACATCCTTACACACTTACAATAGTTATTTATGTGACAAAACTACGTTTGTCGGGGCAGCTAGAGAGTTATAAATCTTTTAATATATTGATAAAATGCGTCGATAGGCTAGTTACGGAGTAAAAATAAAAGTAAACGGTATTCAGTAGCACAGCATAACATATAAAAATAAATTGTATTTTATTAAATAAATATATTCTCAAACTCTAGCAACCTCACTTTCCCTCTTCCATTTTGAAAATATGTTTCGTCCTTTACTCGATATTTTGAACACAGTAAATCCAGTTTCACTCCGCTTTGTATGTGGTTATGTTTAGTACGTATATATATTTTTTTTTCTCGCGATATTTTGAGTATTTCGTCTCCTAACACCAGCTTACCTAATCTTCAGCACTGATAACTGGGGTTAACTACAATAAATTGGTGTTTGAAGTATTATTTTTTGATCTTATTCAGAGCGTCGTTGTTAAATATCAAGTGGTTTTATATGTTTTATTTACATAAATGAAATGTTAAACTTCGTTTTCAGTAGAGCACTACTTCCACTGGATTTCCTTAACGAACAATTTATAAACACATTTAACTTATTTTTATAAGCTATCACAATCAAGCAAAATTAATGCATTTTTTTCCTGATTCTTTATGTACGTGTGTAGGTGTGAATATATGCATGCGTGTATATATGTATTGTTGTAAACCATTCTCTGTAGCAAGGCCTCGGATGTAAATTAATTTTAACAGTTCATAACGGTATGCATATACGTACGATTATGTATGTATATATATAAATACATATATTTACATGTGCAAAAATATTTTATTTAATGCACATAACATGCCATTTTAATGTTAGTCAAATTTGATACTTTCAGAAAACTGCATAAAACGCACATTATCACTTGTTTGGCTGAATTTTTTCTTAATTTCTACTTTATCCGATATTTTACTATGATTTATTTTAAAATACGACAGCAGGAGCGTAACTGAAAACCTTGCCTAACACCCCGCATACATAATATGGACAAATAAACGATAGTAATTATCTATATTGAATAGTTACAAATTCAAGATACCCGTTTTTTACCGTTTAAATAAAACCAAATAACTTATAGAAACAATTAAGCACAAAAAAATCACACATAGGCTGATCGTGAAGAACTTCTATTAAAATACACCATCAAGAAATATTCTGACTCTGTAGTTATGATAAGAAAGTGAATAACATCTGCATATTATGTCGGACATTGTCTTAAATGAGTACCGTAAAATGGGGTGAATAGGGTCATTGGGGTGAATAGGATCAAAATATTTAGAAGAAAATTATCACTGCAAAATCTGCTTTGGAAGGTTGTTTCTTGATAGGTTTATTAACACTGTTTACAACTAGTTTTATTAGATCGTAACTTTAGAAAGAATTGTTGTAAGCTAGAAATTAAATTAAAATTTTGGTTTTATTTACTTAACAGTGGTTTTATTCACCCGTTTTACGGTACCTCTGTTACGCAATAGCGTGGCGCCCCACGCGAATGAATCACAGCAAGTGTGTTGTCGCTCATCACCTAGAGAGAACAGCGGGGCTTAGCGCACACCACCTACCCTCACATGCAACATCCGCTGCACCCTACATAATAATCTTTCCGTTACTCCCCCACCCCTGACCAGACACCGCACCCCCCCACAAACCCGACAAAACCATCAGCCCTTCTGTACGGAGACGTTAATAGGGCGCAGATTGGACATCTGCACTGCACTGTCTTCTCCGAGGGCCAGGCCGAAGACCACGTGCTACGCCTACGTAAGCGAGCGTTGTCACATTGCAGAAGAGGAGGGATGTCGGATATTGCGGGGACCATTGGAATAGCCAGGTATTAAAAGGAGTTGGGGAGGGGGAAGATAACATGAATATAATGTAATTAACACCGATTACCCCTTTAAGGGCCAACCTTACCTGCCCTTCAAACGCGTTGCAGCGAGTTACGACTACTCTCTTTTTGACAAAACTATTAAACGCACATTGTATCTGTACGTCTGCGAAAATAACACACATTTCAAATTATGTGACTAGATTTAAAAATTCTGGACGTCTATTGGAACTATTATTTTCTGGCTCCTCAAAACGGCCAAAAATGGATTTTTCAACTGCCGTACCTGGAAAATTAACAATCGGATTAGCAAAACATTAGTGTTGGAACAAGCGTTAGACTTTGGACTCCGCTGCCCACAAATAAAATAATGTGGTCACCGCTTTAAGTCCCATAGGAAAAAGGATACTAGTGAAGCACTGCACGCCATCTTAGGGGCTTGTGCGGAGAGGCGATAATGTATTACATACGTCGGCCAGTGGCACTCTTACCGCTCCTACCTCACACACACAAACGCAGAGGCCCCTAAGAGCGCAGATTCCGGAGTCCTCCCCGTAGAAAATTTAAATTTCAAGGTGCAAATCAGTGCTATTTTTAGCAGTTTTTCTTACGAAACATTGAATATTCTACTGGTAAAAATATTTTAAATTTTTTTCATAATATTCTTCAAAACTAGTCACGAGTGGGTAAGGAGGGGTTTAACCACTCCTTTCTCCCTTGGTTCCGCCCTTGGCGGTGACGTAGTCAGATTCAGCATTATTACTATTATTTGGCTTTTATTTATTGTCCACAGCTAGTTCATTACTAAAGCCAATGATTTTTGTTGATGAGAATTTGCACTGACGTGTTTCAGTGCCTTACGTGCACATATTCTGTTCTGCTTCAAGATCAGTGATGATATGTTTTTATCTCTCAGTGTCTTGAGATTCTACCCGCAAATCACAGACGTAGGGTGTCACAGTAGCCCTTATTCTGATTGGCGCAATCAAATGAGCAACGCCTCTGCGCAAATACATGCTGCCAGTAACCATGAAGCAATAAGTATTTCGGCTTCTGGGTTGAGGCCATATCCGATGTTCGGTTTCTTCCGACGTTTCGGCGCTATACTGGTCGTTACCTTGATCAGGGCAGTAGTGAGGCCAGTACAACCCTGATGATGGCAACGACAAGACTTGCCGAAACTTCGGAAGAAACCGAACATCGGACGTCGCCTGAACTCAGAAGTCGAGATACCTATAACTCCGGTCACGAAAGCTTCCGATCAGCTTGAAGCAATGTTGGAGGTGTGCACGCAAGGCATTGAAACAAGTTGCTTCAATATTATTTTCACTCAGAATCGGTGGCTCCAGCCCTTACAGACGGTTGTACACATTTACACAAGATCAGGAACTGCAGAGAAATACGTCGAGACTCATAGGAACCATCCCAGCAGCATTCTCCTGGAGGAATTTCGGGAAACTGTAGAAAACACCGAACTCAGGATCGAAGCCAAGCCCTCCAGAATGCGAGTCGAGCGTGTTGCCGTATATCTTCACCTCGCTCGTATGTGCAGTCTTAATCTATTATCTGATCATTTTATCATTTATATTTTTGTGGGAATTCTTATCAATGAGTTAACAACAAAACGGGTACATTTTTCACGAAGTGAAACTTATTTTGTCTGCATTTTTTTTTTTTTCGTATAATGAGCTGTCAAATTCATGACTTTTTGAACAGCCTGCACAAAAAAAAAAAAAAAAAAAAAAAAAAAAAAAAAAAAAAAAAAAAAAAAAAAAAAAAAAAAAAAAAAAAACTGAACAACTTATTTAACTGAAACAATTGTGTTATCAAAATATACTACTTTCTGAAGTTGAAAGACACAACTGTCAAATCCAGCCAACGAAAATTTGATGCAATTAAATTCATGGATATTTTGCAGCATTTAAGACTGTTTTCGTCACTTATAAAAAAGCAAATGGTTTTTAGTGGAGAAATCACTGTCAGACTTTTAACAGCCAGTGACGCATAAAGTTCACTCACAAGTTTCATCAGTGTACGTTTTTTAGATTTTTTTCTTCTGTAAAGTGAGGTTACTTTGCACACACCCTTGGATAACTTAGCACCACCAGATTAATTTCATTCTATGAGAGGGTTCCAAGCTACCAGTCACTCCAAAGAAACTTTTATTATTTAAGCTGTGAATGGGGGCGTCTTCAATATTTTGAGATTACGCAAACCTTTACTTACAACAAAATATGAGGCGGAAATTCTCCTTTTAGCTTGAACTAGTTCATGATATTTAATAAATTATTGGAATTTATAAGTAAAAAAATAAAATTTTGCACTATGAGACACTTATTCCTGTACAGAAACTCTACACGGAAAAATTTCGACGTAAGTACAAGTCATACAGTAAAATATAATGATTTGGGGTTTAACATTTGTACATTTTGAGTGAACCAACGTACGGCAGCCTGGACATTGGATCATGTCCTTCTGAACAGCCGACGCGGCACATCATGCATTATCAGACACTATCATTTAAATTCTCTGTAGTTCTAGAGTTTGCTTAGATGTCTTCTCGAATGATAGTCGTCAGTCGTTTCTTCATTCTAAAAGTAGATAATTCAAGGCTTATTTTATAAGGACTACTGGTAAGAAGTTCTGCCTGCATTTAATAATTTTCGGCAAAGGCAACACTTCCTTCAGACGATCGCGGAATTTACGGCGACTAACGTTCAAAGACTTCAGATTGCTACCAGTCTCGATTTCAGTGGGATCATTGGCTTGAGATTCTGGTTCACCTGAAGGGGTACCTACGTTCGAGAGTGATGTTTCCGCTTCGTTATTTCCAGTAAAAGGCATATCGACGACATTAACAGCTTCTGTAACAGTAAGGTGATGGCTTTGAAGTACGTGCCTATTTACAGGCCAAACATCTGTTGCACGAAAAACACTTTGGGCAATTCCGACTGTTGCTGCATGTCCATATGTTTAATTCAGAAAATCGGTAATTTGAAAAACTGAGGAAAATTGACCAATATGTTGCCGTAATCATGTTTCTTGAGCATGAGTAACATACGTCTCAAGTGGCTTAAAAAGGCTACATTTAAAGGTTGTAGTCAACGTGTGGTATACCCTGGCAGCTGCAACAAAATTATCCAATTTTTCCTACTAAACTCATTTACTGCAAGATTTTTGCTGCGAGTTGTGCAGCCATCAAGCAAAATCAGCACTGGATTGCTTTTACTTGATTTTACACACTCGGGAAAGTGTTTAAACCATAATACAAACAATTCCAAACTGATGTAACCTGTACCGGATATCTCACTTAGGCTTCCTACTGGTGTTCCAACGGCGAGTTATTAGGTTTTCGCTTCCTCTGAAATATCAGCATTGGCGGAACATAGTGCTCTGCCGCATTAACACAACACTCTATTTATGAGTTAGTTCCTCGCTTTCCACTTGCAATTGACGCTTTCTTTTGCAAGCTACGACTTTTTGGAGCTTCTTTTGTACAGACGTGAATCCTGACGTACCTACACTGTACATACGTTTAGCTGCCATCTTATTTTCATCCAAAGTTTTCTCTAAGAGATCAAAGACATTATCTACACTTTCTTTGTTAAAAAAATCTGGTCCTGATTTGAGGGGGCTTCTGGCTGATGTAAGGACAGACGAGGGTTACGATGCATGAAAGCGTAAAACCATTTCTTTTTTTCCCTACGTGTTTCTAAATTGAAAGCATGTGGAACAGAATGCTTCTCTGCAACGTTAAAAGCTAATCGTCTGATATCCTTTACAGTTAATAATTATTTTTACCTCGTAAATTATCGTTTTATGTGTCGGTTTTTAGTTTTGACTTTAGATAATTCTACAATTATTCTGAATATCAAAATATGTAAAATACTATTTTTATACTGTTTAAAAAGTACCTACGTATTTGTGTCATGCAAAACCTACCAATATTTTAATACATGTTTATCGATATAAATACATTAAAAATAGTTTAATACACAACGTTAACAACTTATAAATAAACAACAAATGTGAATTAATTTTTATGGCCGGAAGTTTTAACAAAATAAAATATTAATCATCCGAAATGTGTTTGTGTATACGTATTTTTATACTGTTATTTAATAGTTTTTATGATTTAGAAATTAAAAGGTTTCTAAGAATTAATGAAACTTCACGCTTGGTTGCGCCATTAGGTCTAGGTTACTTTTTATTGCGGGACTATCGGGTTTACAAATATGTATCAAAATTAAAGTAGACTTAATGAGCAAATAAAAGTAAAATTAAAAATGTAAAGTAAGCCCCGACATAAAAATACTCTAGAAAGTAAAAAAAAAAAAAAAAAAAAAAAATTCTCTCTTAACCTTTTAAGTTCATTTAAATGTACCCATTCATATTTTGACGATGAGCGTCGTTAAGTTGGCGGACCGCTATGTGAAGTATATAATTAGTTATACACAGATAGAAAAAATAGAAACTGTCTACTAGTTTCAAATTGTACGTATGAATTTAGTTTTCTTATATTATAAGAGACGTTCGCTTGATAGCCGCGCGCGATGCACAGTATCTGTCAAGGGGGGCGGGGACGTCACAGAATGTGTTGTTTGCGGTTTTGTCTATTATGCGAATTTTTCAGAGTAGATTAATCAAGACTGAAAACTATACGATTGGATATTGTTGTTTTGTTACATGCCAACGTTGCTTACATAGCGTAAGTAGTTGTATAGTCCATACTTTTATCATTGTCAATATTATTTTTATTTGTAATATTTTTTATTTCGTTTAATTAGCGGTCCGCCGACGTGACGACTCTAATCGTCAAAATATTAATAGGTACTTTTGATGAAGTTAAAAGGTTAAGAGAGAAATTTAATTTTTTACTTTTTAGAGTACTTTTATATCGGGGGTTACTTAACATTTTTTATTTTACTTTAATTTCATTATTTCTAAAAATTACTCGCATTCATTAAATACTTTTAAAGATTCTGCATCAACGCACGTTTTTAGTTTCAATTTGAATTTATTTATTAGTTGTACTTTTTGGGTTTTCATTAATATTTTGTTTGTAAATAAGTTAGTGGTACGCATTGATTACAAACAAAAAATTTTATAGATAAGATGATAATAGAAATTTCTTATGTATAAACGGCTGAACAGATTTCCTCGAACCGTAGCTGAGAACCATCTCGATCTCGTCAGGTTTCAAACAAAAAAAATAATAACCGCATCAAAATTAGTCCATTCGTTTGGAAGCTACAATGCCACAGACAGACACACATATACACAGATAAACACACAGACACGTCAAACTTATAACACTCCTCTTTTTGCGTCGGGGGTTAAAAATACTGAAGAAGGAGATGTGAGGAAAACCACAATAAACATGTCAGTGTAATTATCACACCGCTTCGAAAAAGAGCTCATTACTTTTACTACAGCTGAACATATTTCCAACGAATAAAGTCAAAACCAGCTCGCTGTAATTTGATTTCAATTTAATAAATAGGCATTGATATCGGCCCAACAGTTCAGAAGCTACGATGCTACTGACCGACAGACATAGCCGTCAACCTGCACATATCATTTTTTTGACGGTGGTTGAAGAAATAAAGTAATCAAAAGCAAAATAAAGTTAGAAACAGCAATATTACTTCAAACATGTATTATTCTTTGTCTTCCGTCCACATCCGCACGCGTCGTTCGGAAATAATTGTCCAGAATAAATCAGGTAAGGCTATTCTCAACTGCTTTCCTATTTTAAGGTTACGTTATTAACATCTATGAGCTCATCCTATTTAATAAGAAATATTAAGATTTTCCCAATGTTTCATTTAAACAAATGTTATATTTTTTCATTGTTTTAACTGGTTCATTCACCGATTTGCTTTCCTTCATTACGCATTTCCCGGAAAATTTTAAAACGTTGGAGTAAATTTGAACGACATTACAATGAAGTATTTTACTGGTAAATCTTGTCTTTAATACGAATGTAACGTGGATGGGTCATCAAACAATCTCTCGTGGTGACTTCGTTCCAGTATTTAGCAAAACGAGAAATGCTGCTTTTAAAAAAGCGAGTGTGTATGTATATTAATGTATGTGAGCATGTACGTAATATGTAACATACTCACAGAGGCCGTATTCCGTTGAAAGAATATTGTGTTCGAAAAGTTTCATGCGCAATTATGTTGACGTACTGTCGCGAACGATTCGAATGTGACGTCACACTATTTACGGCGCATCAAGGGCATTAAGGGCGCGATATACAGCAATTTTCATAACCATTATTTTATTTTTTATTTGTACCAGGTATTTTTTTCTTGTTTTAGACACAAAATGTCACTAAATTTAGCTCTTATGAAATTTTTTTATCTCTCATAGTTTTCGGGTAATGGCTAGTTAAAGTCATATTTTGCATGTTTCCGTTTTAACGACTACACTAAAACCAACTGATATACCAAGCTCAAAATAATCACAGTGAATAAAGACATTCCAGGCTACAATGACATGCTCATAAAATTAAAGAATAAACATTATTTGTATTTTTAAAAATATTATTGAACTTTTAAAATTTTTATTTTCAGTTTCAGCAATTTTTTAAAATTCAAATAATTTTTCTTCTTTAATTTCATGAGCATGTCATTGTAGCCTGCAATGACTTTATCCACTGTGATTTTTTTGAGTTTGGTATATCAGTTGGTTTTAGTGTAGTCGTTAAAACGGAAACATGCAAAAATATGACTTTAACATGACATTACGCGAAAACTATGAGAGATAAACAAATTTCATAAGAGCCAAATTTAGTCACATTTTGTGTCTAAAATAGGAAAAAAAAAATATCTGGTACAAATAAAAAATAAAAAAGTGGTGATGAAAATTGCGATAGACCGCGCCGTAGGCGTGGTCAGAGGTGAAGCGTTTTGTGCGATGACGTCACATTTAAACCTAGCGCCAGTTGACGATTTGTTAAAAACGTTAAATTTAAAAAGAATCCAGCAATGGCGTGTATTTACTTCTCTATCATGAGGAAGCTTGTAATGATATAGGCTATAAGGAGAAACAAAAACGCAGAGTATGTTGTTACCGTGAGATCACATTGATGATCAAAGGTTATTTTATTCCATCCTTTAGATCGTTTCCATGTACATTTTTGCACAAATACTGTGCTAGTCAGGACTACAAAGTGTCATTGATCGATTAAGTACAGAAACTTACAAGTACCGTCTCCACAAATTTGTTTCTTCGTCATCTAGCAACGTGCTTGTTCCTCGTTTTGAATAAAAATATTTCGCTGCCCAAAACTAACGCACGAACTTGTTTCATTCTTGAATGCGGTTATGAGCGCATGGAGTCACGGAACAATCATTTACCGCACGAACGCGTAGTGCCCGTAAAAAAATGTCAACGGCTCACGGCCAGATTCACAATTGGCGAGCCTACATAATCCGACCATGAAACAGAAAATACGCAAGCGTTTCGAGATTAGAAGCCCGTCTAAGTAACGTCAAAGTTCCGGTGCCACAAAGTAGAGTTACTTTGCCAAATTTCGTGGTAACTTCGTTGTAAGTAAAGGTCTGCAACTTCACAATTCCTAGCTGAAATAATAAACAATACTTTAGAGTGAAAGGTTACATGAAATCCGCATACGTAAACTAATAATATTAGCCTAAGAATGTGGTGCAAAGTTACGAGAGAGGAAAATTGAGTGGAAGAAGTGGTAAGAGGAGAGGCGCAACCCAAAATTACTTTACAAAAGGGAAATGACTTTAGGAAAGTAGTGACAATATTGATCATCACTGACAAGTATGTTTGCATATTAATATTTATTTGCCGCAAGAAATTACTGAATAAATATGTTAGTAAGTCTTAGTTAACAAATGTTCTCTGGTTTAAAATGATTGGGCATAGTTACAAAATTCTGCTAGTAAAAATATTAAATTTAAGTACCTTTTCCAAAAGAATTTAAAAACTCATCCAAACATAACTTCTGAATGAGAATAATTTATTTGGCTTGTTTTTTTTTTTTTTTGCAATGTTGCAAAAAAATACGCCATATGCAACTTCAGTCGTATTATTATTAACGTGTAACGTCATTAAATCAATTGTTATCGTAAAAACTGCAGGTTATGTACGTGCACTGCAGGAATTCATTTATTGATGTGTGACAGACAAGGATGCTGCAGGTATGCTTCAGTTCAGAAGAGAATAATATTCCATAATTAAAGGCAAACGATTTTTTTACAATTGTTTCGAGATCAGTCTAAAAATATTATTTAATCTAGTTGTATCTGATATATTATATGCTTCGTTCAACAAATTATATGAGCGTTTTCAAAATTTTGAGGTAGGCCTAAATTGTAAAATTAATCAATGAACAATCTTATTAATATTGAAAAATAAAACGACGTTAACGAGTTAACATTTCCTTTATAAATTAATAGTTGGAAACCTTTAAGTGAAGGGAATTGAAAACTTATTAATTCTATTTTCAAATTTTATTATTTCCTTGCCTACTTCTCTCGATATTTACAAAAGACCGGTTTTATGATGTCTCTAAAACAGTAACCTTAGTTTTTTTGGTACTTTTGATAATTCAAATAAAAACTCAAGAAGTGATATTATATAGGAAAAAAAGTTCTTTGGTTGTATTTGGCAGCACTGAAATGGTAAAGTATTTTTAAAGTATTTTTTTGAATCTCAAAAATAATTTTTTTTATCTACTAGTAAAATATTTCCGAACTGGTTATCACCATCTCGATCTACACATTCGAAGTACATGGAAACCTTTCTTATTCTCTGTAATACTTTGATTTTTTTTATTTGTAAGCATAACTTTCTCAGTTATTAATTTTTTAAAGAAATGTTATTTCTATTAAGATATCTTGAGAAAACGATGTATTTTTTCTTTCAAAAGTTCGTGTTTTAGTAAATGTGATAACAAAAATGTTATCTTTTGTGAAAACATGTTACACAACATTATCTTTGACGTATTTATCTTTAATACTTCTGTATAATTAAAAGTGGAAATGTAAGTGGACTTCGTTACTCATTATTTCAAGAAAAATAAACACTGCTTTGTAAAATGTTCTCTGGTGTTCCCCGAGTCAGTAATCTGGTCACACGTTCTTCAAGACTGCATGAAGGTTAGAGTCAGTTTTCCACTTACGATAAAACTGCAAGTACTTCAGACCTTTTTTCTTGGTATCGTTGAAGACTGATGTGGGTTGTATGTCGAACATGTAATAATGTGAACGCGTAACTATGTTTCCTTTGTGTTAGTTTCAACTTGTTTTGAGCCGGCCACTGTAGCGTAGTTGGTTCGATGCTGGTCTACAGCAATGTAGGTCCTTGGAGTGAGTGAGTGAGTGAGTGAAGAGGTTTTCGTCAGGGCTTAACATCGTGGTCTTTAGCGCTGGTGAGTGATGATATGATGTAAGCATGGAGCAGGGCCGGAATGAGTGGGCGGGAGAAACGGGAGTTCCCCGAGAAAACTCGCCGAGCAGCGGCATCGTCCGGCACGATTCCCACGTGCGAAAAGCGGGGACCGACCTCGACGGGAGTCGAACCCGGATCGCCTCGACCACAGTGGCCACTAGGCACTTGGATCGAATCCTGATTCGGGTGGGGATGTAGTGTTGTTTGTTCACCTCACCTTACCCTCATCTGCTCTTAAAACCTCGCTGTTAAAGGGCCGTAAAACCATCTCGCCTTCACCTCAAATAATTTGAACTGAAATAGAGTAAAACAACAGTTTCTACATAGATTCAGCTACGTAATGAGGAATATTAATTTTAAAGAATGGCAGTTCAAACTTTTGGCGTTCTTTTGAAAGCGGAGGAAATGTAAAAACGATGGAGCTGTGTATAATAGTTTTTTTTACACACCTTGGGACTAGAATAGTCTTAACTCCCGTTTACAAGACAGGTAGGCATTTAAACAGTTTTTCAAAGTCATTTGTCACAGTTTCAATGCTTAAGTGCGCTGCCTACTTCAGAGCTCTGGCGCAGCGAGATGGGCTGTTGCATGTTAAATTAAAATAGGTGGTGCTTAGTCACGTTTCGTGATATAGCTGCGGGACAAAAATATTTTATGCGTACGGGAAAGGTAAATATTACTAAATTAATAACATTGCGGTGGGAAAAAATGGTGAATAGACGTTATCGAGTGTTTTCAGAGCGTAAAAAAGATTTCCTGCTCGCAGTTTTAAGGTTATTGAAAGAACGGTTTAAAATATCCTTTAGCAATGTGCGCGGCACAGGGATGCATAACAACTTAAGACTTAAACTAAAAATAATAATAAAAAAAAGACTCACAGGAGATTAAATTAAAAATCGATCAGACCAGTAGAATTGCTCACACTTACTACTCACACACACACTCACAAACACACACACACACACACACACACATATATATATATATATATATATATATATATTAGAAAAGAGCTGATGATCTTTAAACGGTTGAACTCGAGATCAAGTCTACTTTCAAACAAAAAAACCGCATCAAAATAGGTTCATTCGTTTAGGAGTTACGATGACACAGACAGACACACAGGTATACAGACAGATACGTCAAACAAATAACACCTCTCTTTTTGCATCCGGGGTTAAATAGTCAGTGGTGGCGTATATGTAGCTTCAACACGTATTGAACCCCATCGAGACTAATTTAACACATAAAACCTTATGCTTGCTCCCACCGTGGCTCTGAGCAAGGCAGCGCCCTTAAGTGCGTGGTTCACCTCAGTTTTCAACGTTTTTTTTTATTTTTATATTTGTACCAGATATTTTTTCCTTATTTTAGACATAAATTGCGACTAAATCTTCCTCTTCGAAAATCGGCGTATCTCTCATAGTTTTCGCGTAATGAGTCGTAAACGTCAAAATTTGCACTTTATTGTTTTATTTATGCCACTAAAACAATTGACATACCAAACAGAAAAAAAATCACAGTGTATAACAATGTTGTAGCCTACGATTTGACACATAAAAACAAAAATAAATAAATTTTTATGTATTTAAAAAATTAATTTATATTTTTATTTAAAAATTTAGCATTAAAAAAATACAAAGTTATTTAATTTTTGGTTTTCATATGCGTCATTTCATAACCGTAAGGCACCATGTTAAATAAATAAACTTTTTTCGAAGTCCTTCAATAATGCCTAAAATTGCATTTGCAGACTACTGTATTTCAAAATTCACTAACCGAATGTATCCATAACTGAGATATAGACTATTCACTTTAAAATGAGCACTTTCCAACACTTTAAATTGTGGTAATAATAAATGTATTTATTGGGGCTATACTGTACATGTAAAGTTTTGAGAGTTGAGAAATGTTTACATCAGTTTTTAGTTGCATGGAAATTTTTGTATTTGAAATAGCATAAAGGCTCTAAAAAATTGTGAGCAGTGCCCAGTTGATCCTGAAAAGCCTATAGAAACGTGCAGTGAATTTTTGCTACAGAATTTCCACCAATAATCTAGAGCAGTGCTTCGCTCGTTGTGGCGATGCGGCAATTGGTGCGCGCTTCTAAGTCGCCCTTATAGTTTCGTCGCTTCTGAGCCGCAAACTTACACGTAGGCGGCACCCTTAAGAGTGCGTGGTAGATAAATAAACGCCGAAAACATAAATTGATTTCTACGCTTATTTCGAAGCCTGTATGGATAAAATACTCAATAACAATCCTAGATAATGGTATTTGACAACTTTATGAGTAAATATTTATCCAGAATTACTGATTCGTTACGCGTGATCTCTTGCGCCGCAGTTAAGGGCATGGGCCCGGGTTTCTTCGCATTTAACGACAATTATTTTTAAAACATAAATGGGAGCAGATATCGTAAAATCGCTTCGTAACTTTGTTATGACTGATTTAAACTGCATACTCTAATTTTGTCGTGCCAGAAGAGAGCAAAATAGTTGCTAATTAGTTAATTAACTAAATTTCCTTTTAACTGATAAATTAACTATACTCATCATACAGTTTGTCTCAAAAAATTACATTGCATAGTAAAACCAATTTGCAAAAAAGTTACGAAGAAATTTTACGATATTGACTCTCGTATGGATTTAAAAAAAATATTCTCTCGAAAGCCGAGAAACTCGGGCCCAAGCCCTTAAATGCACGAGGTTCCGGCATCAGAGATTGTGCCTCAGAAGTTCGTAAATCGTAACCCTGGAAACAATTTTGCTTAAATCAGCGGCTAAAACTATTGCCCAGGATTGCTAGTTTTTAATTTCCGCAAATTGACTTGAAGAAACCTACAGTTATAGATTAATGCTTTTAGCGTTGAATTATATACCACGCCCTCTTAACAGCTAGCTTTGCGTTTGCCATCAAAGTTATTATTACGACATGCACATTTAAAACACTTTCTTGTTTACGTAGTTTTCCGTCTGTAAGGTGTCTCCTAGTTGACAACGTGGTTTTAGTGACGGTAACACGAAAATAGACACAAGGACACAAACTGAGAGACGAATCGGCCACGGCCTTTGGTAAGGGAAGCATCCCGGCAAACGCCCGGAAAGATTTCGGGAAGCCATGGAAAACCGAAATTAGGATGGCCCGGATTCTCCCGAATGTGAGTATAATATGTAACGGTTACCGTCTGTGTAACATGCAAATGTCAGTGCAGATTTCCGCAGCGTGGCTAACTTTTGTGTTCGTAATTTGATAAATTGGAACTATTGGACCGCGGATGTATGTTCCATTTCTAAACCATAGTTCACATTTAGTTAACTACGGATAGCTTGATAACCGTAGTGATTGTATTAGTGTTCGACATCTAAGAAATGTGATGAGCGTCCATAAGTAAATTTATTAATCCTAGAAAGCAGAGACAAATACTTGCGCTGTAGTTTACACGTTACTAGCAGAACCAGGAAAATGTTAGTGTACATGTAAAAAATGGATGTTGGTCGAATTGCGAAACCCACCCCTCATATTTTTATCCTCTATATATCATGAGAAGAAGCTTGGCATACAAGAAGATGCACTGGAGCGCCATTAGTGGTCAGTTATAGCAAAATTGATGTCTCTAAAATATTCTTCGTGTTTAAATATATATGTATTACAATTTCCATGGCGATTGGTTGAACTTTATGGAAGTTAATAGAGCTGCAGCGACATCTAGTGGCGAGTAAGCGAGTTAAAGTAAAATGGGAAGAATAAAAACATTCTCCATGAAACAATACATGTATGCGTCACGTTTCATGGTGATCGGTCAAACATAAATGGTTTTGGAGTTCATCGAGCTCATACATACTCTTTACAGTACGTATATAAATACATACATATAGTCGTATATATACATATATACACACATATATACATATATATACACACACACATATATATATACATACATATACATACATATATATACATACATATATATACATACACACATATACATACATATATACACACATATATACATACATACACACCTATACATACATATATACACACATATATACATACATACACACATATACATGTATACACACATATGTATATACATATATATACACATATACACATATATACATATATATGTATACACACATATACATACATATATACATACACACATATGTGTGTGTGTGTTTTGCGTGTAAAATTCTATACAAGAGATTTTGTATCAGTAACACCATTTTGTCACATTTTTTAGTACCGGAGTGCGGCAAGTTCAAACTTTAACGTGAAAAACTCATTACACTGAGAACATCATCTTATTACTTAAAAATAAATAAATAAATTGAGGAAGTTTTACAATCCACACAATATTTTGCCTCTATTCCCGCCGCACGATATTACTTAAAGGGGCGGTTTACTGAAAAATTAAATAGTTTTAAAAAGTTTTTTATTCGTACGAGATATTGTTTGTTTCGTAGGCATATATTGTGATTTCTTTTACTGCAACAATTTTTTTTCAATTTTCTTAGTTTTTGTATAATATATCAGAGTAAAAATGTTGAATAAAACGGTTTTATGCAATAAAGGAAAACTAACTTACTAACCGAAATGAAAAAATTTCATAATGAAAAACAGTGCCATGGACTAAGACATGACATTTTTACAAACAGCATCGACTTATTTTGTATTAAAAAATGTAATGAATTTGGAATAAAATTGCTACTTTTTTAAAAGTAATTAAAATAAAATACGAAGAAAACTAATCAGTATGGTTTTCATATATGTTCTGTCGTAGTTCTGTTATTTATATTATAGGTAAATTTATTTTTTATTCTACATTTCTCAGCATATGCCTGCTCAAAGCATTCAATTCACGTATTGTTGAGTTCCGTTTTACCTAAATATTCAACAAAACAGTACCATTTACAATCCTTCAAATAAACAACCCATTTTTCGAGGTTGCACGTAAGGTATTACATTTCATACAGTCAATTTCTTGATCTTAACGTATCAAACACTATCCAATTATTTGTAATTTAATCCCAAAAATTACTCTTCCTTTCCATTTAGGACAAAATATATAGATAACGTATTTTTAACAGGAAATAAATTCTTGCAATATAGTGTTTTATTTTTTCTAAGAATAGGACTTTGTACTGAAAACTGACAACTGTTACTCAATGCACATTTGATGCAATAGAATACACCTCTCCTCCGAAAAAAAAAAAAAAACAGCGAGAGAGAGAGAGAGAGAGAGAAAGAAGACTTACTGAAACATTTTCTCAACGTGTTACGGCAATTAATATCTTTATCGTAGGCCTTCCGCTACATTTATGCTATCATTTTATTTAATACGTAAATGTTTGCTTTTTGGTCTGCATAATACACTAAATATTACAAAAAACAAAATTACGTACCCGCAAAAAATAATACAATCATAAAAAAACAAAATACTGGTAGCCAACCATTTCTTAGATAAATAAATAAAATAATAATAATACTATTTGTTGGCATGTAATCAAAGAATGACGAATTTGGAGTTTTTGGAGTTCAAGATAAGTTCGATGTTAGGATATGATGCGAAAGATTATACGCGTTGCAGAGTACAAGACACTGAGTGCGTTAATTAGCTTAATGTTCCATACACACATTGTTTGACAGATGAAATGAAAACTGTAAAAATATAATTGGAGCGACTACATATTAACAAGAACCTATTTCCAAAGAAAAATAAATTAAAACCTTGAAAAGTCTATTGTTTTTTAAATCCAAAGATATTATACTATGAGACCACTTGGGAACACCGTGAGAACTTCAATATCAGTAAAACGACAGGCGATAAGTGTATCATGTTGATAAGAATAACACTTCAAAGTAAACAGATACAAAACGAAGTGTTTATGTCTGTAAGTTGCGATTATGGTATCTGTAATAATCTGGATCCAATTTTTTTTCTGCAAGACATTTATGACGTAAATTGATTTTAGTAAACTGTGAGAATAATTTGGTTGGGAGAAAATTTTTCATTTTATCTTCTCTGAATAAGAGTTAGTGATTATTGACTGATTCGTCTGTACGTTTTCACTAACTTAATTATTTTCAACTGCTTCATCATGAATATGAAGGAAAAACACTGGAATATTAGGGAATATTCACTAAATTAAATTTAGTGTATGCTTGCGCTATAAAATCATCCCACGAATTTTTCCGTTAAACGGATCAGCACCCACCATTTTCGAATAATGAATCTTCTGTTTACAATTTCTTCTGAAAATTTTATAAAATAATTTAGGCATCAACGAAATAAATGATGAAACTTCATACACGTTGTACAGTAGGGCATTGCTTGGTTCCTATTGCTCATATAATATCTGTGACCATCCATAAAGAAAAGTGGCTTGTTCCGGAAGACTACCAGTCAAAATTTAAGAAAGGTTGGGAAGGTTAGCAATTTAAATAACACTTGGTTAAGTTAGGTAAGAAGGTAATATACATTATGTACCATGTCAGGCCGAAAATTGCGATAAATCTCGCTACACGGAACTGACAGTGGGTAAAGAAGAATTCGAAGAGAGCAGGAACTGATCCCCCTTAATGTTTCTTGATTTAATTAAATGTATATTGTCACCGGACAGCATACGGGCCACAAAAGATAGAATGTTATATCTCTTCTCAGAGGCGTAGTATACAAACATTTTCATATTTTATTATATTTGTACCAGATATTTTTTTTTGTTAGACCTAAATTGTGAGTACACAGAAAAATCTGTTTTGTAGAGGCTACAAAATATTTTGTCAATTTAGTCCCTACCATACATTTTTGTGGTGAACACAAAATATTTTGCAGTGTTCAATAAATTATTTGTTGGTCATTACAAAATAATACACAATCCAGTAAGTAGTTTTGTGGCCGCTGCAAAATATTTGGGGTTCCCCACAAAATTATTTGGTAGGGTCTAAATTGACAAAATATTTTAACTGTTTTTTTTCTGTGTAAGTTTAACTCTT